>CM073776.1:44686424-44976290 GCA_037158775.1 Hetaerina titia | reverse complement strand
AAGACCTAGTATATACAATTGGGAAAATCATTATTCTGCTCTGAAAAATGTATATTTAACAAGATATTTAAGGTCTTCGTGCTTTACACGCGCTCGAAAACTGCATCATATTTGTAAATTACAGTCCGTGGTCATAAATTGACTGATTTTCAGAAAATCTGTAACTCGTGTAGTATTTCTTATATGTCAAAGTTGTATGTATTTATTAGCGCTTCATTCTCTTGTTGATGGGTTTCCCTTCTTGAGTTTCAGTGCATACAAATAGGAATGTGGGGTTAGTCTTTAAGTTTTTTCACTCCATTATCAATCCAAATGTTACGGATTAGAAGCCCTTTTGCGATGAATATTTTATCTCATGCAATGATCGAGAGGCGTACTACAATGAATACGATCGCAGCCTCGAAACACCTTAAATCTAAACACTTCTAATATCATACGATTTAACTTTCGAAAAAAAATAATCCGTCTCGCAAAACAAAAGATGTTGAAGAAAGCACTAATCTGGTACCATGTAAAATTTCTTTTTCAGCTTTTATCTAATAAAGTTTCCCATCGCATTGCCGCAGTTCCCAAACTGCCAAAAATACGGCTGACTCCTAAAGCCGTAGTATTCAAATTGAGCAAATTAATATTTTGCTCATTCAGGGATGAGTTTTTGTCCCCCACAAATTGGCATCAAAGTCTAAAACACTTATTTTCAGTATTTTCTCAATGAATTTGGGAAAATAATGTTTATGGATGTACTCATGCAAGTCGGAAAACTCTTCCCAACAATTTTCGGAGAAAAATCCTAACTCTTTCATTCTTCTTCATTGCAGAACCCACCACAGCCACAACATGTCCGACGGGCATGTTCCGGTGTCCAGAGGGCAAGTGCATACCGTCGCTTTGGGTGTGCAACTACCTGAGGGATTGCGAAAAGGGCGAGGACGAATTCCAAGCGTGCCGTATGTACCTACTTCGTTTTATTTCATTTTTTGGGGGAATTTTCCCCCCCTTATTACTATTCATCTGAGAGCGGGAATGCCGTAAGGACGCCCCTCGTGCAAGGAGAAATTCTTGGCGACAAAGTTTTTTTTCCCCTCCTCCCCCAATCCTAATCCGCTCAATTTTTTTCCTTCAGTCCCTCGGGCGACGACGACCAGTAATTTGTAATTGCCAGTACTGCTACGCCTTGTGAGGGAGAGCTTTTGAATGATTTGCTCCCTTCTCGGTGCATTGTGATATAACGTCGTAACTGCAGTTTTTTACCCGTCGTCCCATCTCTCATCTTCCCTAACTCTTTCTCCGAAATGTTCTTATTCCAGCATTGGTTTTAAAGTTTATTGAAACTGTTGATGTAGCGTCGCATCTCGGAGTACTTTGGAGTGGCCAAGGAATCTGGAGTACTAGAAACTATAAGATCGGATAAGTTCTAAGTTCAAAGAATTTTCGCGGCTTGAAAAATTCATTTCCATTAAAAAAAACGTGTTGGGAATTGAAAACTGATTCAAAAACGTCGTCCACTTGCATGCCAACTCGTTTTCTTTCCCAAATGAAACTTTGAGCGATTTTTGTCTTTTGCTCAAACTCGCGTCTGTCTCATAAATAGTTCATTTAATGTAAATGCTGCAAATTCATTAGCTTAGTATTTCTCTTAGGCTCTTTGTTATCAATAAGGTTCCTAAATAACGTAGTGAATTTTTTGGCCGCATACTGGGTAGAAGATAGTATCTGTAGCGCTCGGTGTAAGTTGTTTTCCAAATTAATTGCGCTATGTCCGTTTTAATGTATCGATTTAAAATTAATTTTTATTTTGCAATAAAATATTTCTTAGTCGGAATTTGATTCATATCTATCAACCAACCTTTTTCATGCTCCATAAATATTATTAATGAGATACGCTCCGGTGTGATTTGAATGAATGGCGAGGAAGAAGTGAAAGTATAAATTATTTTTTTTTGAAATTACAATTTTACACTCTTAAGTACTGAACTGGAAAAATAGCTGTTGACTTCAGAAAACAGATATTTTGAACCTGGAAACTGTAAAATTTATTTGAATTTTCGATTCCAGTTGCGATGGATACTCTACTCTCCTCGTGTGGTCAATCTGGGATTAATACAAGTGTTATACATGTAATCGAAGTACTAATGCTCAAAATTGAGCTTCATGAGTGTCAGCAGGCGTAATATGCGTGTAAACCCTGTAGCAGTATTTATAATTGTATTTTTACGGACAAAAAAGCAATGTAGTTTTAGTTTTTTCCCCGATATTCTCAGGAAAACTGCATTTTTTATTTAGTTGATGCATTGTCAATTTTGGCTTCATTTTGTCACCATGCTCGACTATTCGTGTTGTTATGGTGTTTTTTTACACTCTTTGATAGTAACCATTTTTTATTATTAAGTGCAGAAACTACTTCAAATCTGCTTCTTTATTTGGCTGGTAGATCGTTGCTATCTGATGCTTCTGCATTTCTTTTGCAGAACTCACAATGTTGGTTGCCTTCTTGCATGTTTTTTTCGTTTTCAGCCCCGCCGGACTGTGATCCAGGTCAGCTGTCCTGCGGCCAGTACGTTTGGAACAAGACGTACTGTATCCCCACGCACCACCGCTGCGACATGACGGTGGATTGTGTGGACGGCACAGACGAAGCAGACTGCAGTAAGTAAAATTAGGATCTCCTGTCTCTCCACCGATCGACCGCTATATAAACCGTCAGATAAACCGGGGTAATGATCGAAGTGAAATCCATCTACCTCTTCTCTTTGCAACGATTGGAACAACAGAACGCTTTACACCTCCCTCTTGAAATTTACTTCAGAATTTACTTTGGAATCTATGATGAAAATGATATTACACTAGTGCGATCCATTATTTGTAATTTTTTATCGATAGGTTATTCAGACACATTTATTTATTTTTGAAAAACTACCTGATAAAGGCATTCAATTTCGTTTATCTTTTCATGATACAGTTTTTTGTTTGAATATTTTTTTTCACTTTCGCTGTATATCCCATTTGGAGTTGGACTCATATCTGAAATAAAAGCCACTCAAGAGCGGAGTTCGGGCCGCAGTTGAAAAAAGTTTTCTGCTCCCGCATAAATAGTTCCTTTGATCGATCATAGGCGAGCTTCGGTATCCGACAATTTCCGTGGGTGTGTCCCACCACTTGTAGGCCCTCCGCTGATGAGCGAAGAAAACCAATTTTCATGCATAAAAACTGAGCGTGAGATTTTCGCCTAATCGATGCTTCCTTTATTTTTTGCAGGCTTTAGATTTTATTGATTGTATTGAGATGCAAAATGGCAGGCATTAACCAATTTACCAAAACTAGTTCTTAAGTATATCCTTGCTCCCCCTCTAAATGTTCTATCATGCGTCTTTCCTTCTATCTCTATCTTATTGTCTTCGTTATTCAATCTAGGGGTAGAATTCCTCTATAATTTTGTCTCTTCCGGACAAATATTCTAAATTCCCCCTTTCAACTCCTTTCTCCGTTGAACTTAGTCATGGATGATTATCGCCGTAATTTTAGCTTTTTTTATCGAATATAATTTCCATTGCTTCTCTCTTCTGCTGCTGTAACTGATCCTAACACACACGAAATGAATTTTTTTAGTACAGAACTTATTTAAGAACATCACCAAAAACATGTCAATCATGCAAGAATATTTTGTTTTATTGATTTAAATGTCTGTTCGAGACTCTTGTGCTACATAATTACCGAGGTGAACTGTGAGTAGCCATTGCTGGAAAGTATCCTCCTCCCCCCCTTTAATTTGTAACCATTAAGTTGAATAATTGCAAACTATAGCAAACTAATCGAGGACATAAACAAATTTAATTGAACCGTTGAATCTATCAAAATCGATAAAACCGCGCCCTCTCAAGATTTGCAGTAATATTGTGCTAACTAGATTAATGTAAAAGTTGGTTACGAGTTTGCCTTTTTTGAAAGTCGTATGCCAATATCAATCCTATCGATGGATTGATATTGGCATATCGATCGTATTAGGAAAATTATCACCATTTGAAGAATAACTAACCAAAGTAATTGGAAAATTAGTTGTACACACTAAAAATCTATTCTTGAGTGCTAGCTGGAAAGGTGAAATCCCATTTTTCAGCCTTTATACATGGCAACTTTTATTATTCATGTGGATAATGGACCATAGATAGTACGCATGAAATTTAACGAAACTTCTATTATTTGTAATTTGCATTATATGACGGAATTTTAAAACATCCATTGTTAATATGGTAGTCACTTAAGAGGAATAATTAAAACTAACTAATCGATTGCCATCTATAATCGGATCTACCGAATTCGTTTGAAATAATCGATTTATAATATTTAAAGCGATCTCTCTATAAGCGTGCTTGTTTATTTGCATTCAGGTAGCCTAGTACGTACGTGGCCCTCCGTCGTTGTGCCGGAGTTGGCACATAAATTTGAAATAGTAGTGAACTTTTAACGGATTGTACATTGTGTAAGCTCTGTTCTTACGTTCCCGTCTTTCAGCATATCGAAAGTGCTTGTCAGAAGATTTCCACTGCGGCCCCAGCGGACCTTGTTTACCAAAAGAGAAGCGGTGCGATGGCTATTATGACTGCCGGAACAAGAAAGATGAGGAAGGATGTGGGACGGGTGGTAATGCAAGACCCGGAGTTGCCTGCAGCCTTGACCAGTTCCATTGCGCCAACGGGCAGAAGTGTATTGACGCCTCGCAGAAGTGCAACCACCGAAAAGACTGCAATGATGGAAGCGACGAAGAAAACTGCAGTAAGTAAAGATAGTCCTTGAGTAAATTTCAGAAATGAATTGAATTCTAATATTTGCCATGCCCATTCTCCACCCCTTTTAAATATTCTGGCAGTTAAGATGTCACTGTTGAAATTGTTGAGACTCCCGAGATTCAAGCAATTATGATTCAAAAAATCGTTTTTGTTCATTTGTCCTAAGGATCCTAACGTCCCAATATATAACCCAACTTGATAAACTGGCCCCTATGTCATGAAATTTATTGGTGTTTTCAAAGTTCAAAATTGAAGGAATTGTCCTGTCTTTGATAGTCAGATGACAGCATATTAAATGATGCCTTTCAGTGTTCCAAAATCAATTTTCTTCTTTTTCGAAGTCTGAGAAGTGTTGATTGACAACCAAATTGAACAATAACCATAATATGTTTTTCCTCTCCATCTTTGTCTTTTTTAACTTAATTTTGTTCATTTTATGTATTTTCCTTTAAGTAAAATGTTCTATCATTCTGTAGTTACAATTTAGACTTTTCAGCTTATTTTATATGCTGAGGAATTCATTGGCTAGCTTATAAAATAAATAAATTTCTCATTTAAAATTACTGAATGGTTGATGCTTGAGATGAGATTAGTCATGCCAATTTACAGTTGTTAATCCGAAGGTTGGTTGAATAGGTGAGAACCCACCTAGTCCTAAGCCCAACTGAGTGTGATATTCACTACTCATCTGATTAGGGGGGGGGGGGGGGCAGTTCCTTTCCCTGTAGTTATGCCCATATCAATTTTTATTTGGCCATGCTTCAAATTCAAGCTTCTAATGTTGATAATTAAGAAATACTTTTTCCCCTTCAGGTTTCATTGCATTTTCACTCAAAATTTTCTACTTATTATTCACAGTTCAAAACTTTGTTGTTAGTTTTGACAGTTTACAAAAAAATTACTGAAGAGTTCAAGTGCCATTCAGTAATAATCTATAGTTCTGGTAATCAGTGGTAGGCTCAATAATCATTATCTGTGTCTATAGATATGACTGAAGTTTCATCTCCCATTTTCAAGGTAACAATAATTATAGGATGTATGTCTTTCTTTCCATCCAGATTTCCCTCCCTGCCATGGTGGACAGTTTCGTTGTGCCAACGCCCTCTGTATTCCAGCCAGTTTTCATTGTGATGGTTATCGGGATTGTATGGATGGAAGTGATGAAGCCAATTGTACGGCTGTGGCTTGTCCAGAAAATAAGTTCCTCTGTCCCAAGGGTGGACCACATGGTAGTCCTCGATGTATTAGTAGGTCTCAACTGTGTGATGGGAAACGTGATTGTGAAGACTCTGCTGATGAAGAAACAGCTTGCTGTAAGTTACCCTAGTGTGGGTCCACCAAATTTACTTAAATAGGAAATCTCTCAAGTCATATCATTCTTATCTTACAGCCTTATTTTACATTCTTATCTTACAGTCTTAGCATTCTTAGCTTACATTAAATGTTGCCTATTTTAAAAATATGCTTTGTATTATTCAAGGTAAGTACCTAATGTGGTAAAATTACATAATTATGTGTTAAAAAAGTGCCCAGTTACTTGCAATGGGTAAGTTATAAAGATATAATTCCTCCAAAGTAATGCCATTGATATAGCAATGTATCCATAGAAAGCATGCCCATTTTGTCATTAACCAAATAAAGAAATAAGAAAAGAATCCTTAGTGAGTAATTATGTGTCATGTTAGGAAATTAATAGAAAAAGTGGTATTATTAATTCCAAAGTATTTATTTATTTTCATGATTTTTCTCTTTAACCATCTTCTTTTGAAAAGTTTATGACTTATGTGATTTTTTTAAGATTTTGAAATGGTGAATTTTGAAAAGTTAAGCTTAATATGAAGTTTGGTTTTTGGTTTTAAATAGCATTAAGGAACTTTTAGTATGTGATTCATAGCTCATATTTTTAACTAATTAATTTCAAACAGCAACCAGCAGTTGCCCAACCCTTGGATGTGAATATAAATGTCAAGCATCATTAACAGGAGGAAGCTGTTATTGTCCAGAAGGTAGACAGGTAGCAAATGACAGCCGGACTTGCATTGGTGAGCCATGTGAAAGCTATTAAATAGTGTTCTCATGATTTTAAAATTTTAATTTGGAATTATGAATTCCCAAAATGTTTTTTTGTATTTTTTATATTCTTTGAGACTGTTCTAAAATGGTAAAAATATCTTTTATTGTAGAATAAATTCCTATCTGAAGTAATGAACCTTCCAACTATTTTTCTGGAACTTTTCTCATGATTTTCCTCTAGCTACTTTTGCTTTCTGTAATAATTTCTGAGTTTTGTACTTTGTAAGACTTTTGGAGTTTTCCAAATGTCTGCTCATAACTTGGTTCACTGGGAACCAGATTAATGAACGCTTTCAAAGGAGTATTTTGCAGTTTTCTGTATGGAGAATATTTATTTTGGTTTTTATTTTTGTTTCTGCATCCTTATCTATTAAAATTATTATCACAATCAGTCAAAATAAACATTCTACTAGGAACAAAGTGTGAATACCCCTGTTCTCATTATGATTCAGTTCCACTAGATCAGTCTTGAGACTCTGTTAATAAATAGTAGTACCTTATTATGTTATAAATAATTTTTCTCTTGAAGTATGTGCCATTATGTTTGTTTTGGTACTTTTGCATGCATTGAATGATATTATTGATTTGATTACAGATCGTAATGAATGTTCTGAATGGGGATACTGTGACCAGCTTTGCTCAAATACAATGGGAGGCTACAAGTGCTCCTGCCTTGCTGGTTATGCTCTGAATGCTGATGGTACAAGATGTTCAGCTTCTACTTCTGGCGAGAAACTTTTCTTTGCCCATGATCGTTCAATCTGGAGAATGGGACCAGCTGGAGAGGGTGCTCGATTAGTCGCAAATGCCAGTGGTGGAATGGGCTCCTCAAGTGCCCCTGTCATTGTAGGCTCTGGTGGAATTGTCTTTGGATCTGGTGGTAGCACTGGAGGTGTCAGTGGTTTGGATTACCATGCTGCCAGAGGATTACTCTTTTGGTCAGATACCAAAACCAAGAGAGTTTATTCTCAGATGCTACCAACTGAGACCTCTTCCTCAAGGTAATCTTAGCATAATCAAAATGAGGTACTTACTCAAAATATGGACTTTATTATTTCATCAGTTGAGTCAGAATTACATTACCAGTTGTTTTTTGCTGTGACAGGAATTAGAGCATTGATTTGGCAATAATAGGATTTTTAACTTTCAATATATTGTATTCATCAGAATGGGATCTCAGTGTAGAGCTAAATGTGAATAAAATTGAATAGGTTTGTTGTCAGTTATAGTAAATTGACAATCTATTTAATCTCATATTCTGGTTAATATTCTCTATGATAGTAAACTAGTCATATTTATCATTTTCTGGTTTTCACAGTATTCATAATCAAGGTATAAATCAAACCACTTTCATTTCTTTCATTCAGTTGTGTCATTTTCCAACTTATGTGATTATGGTGATGTTCTTTGTCATAATAAGAAGTTTTGTTGCCTTAGTACTTTTCTTCAAAGGCAAAGACTGTTAGAAGAGAGTTTCTAATACAAAAATGAGAAATTAATGCTAAGTAACTATACTTGGAGCAAGTCATGGTTAGTTACTTCTGTTGTATAAGGGTTTATTGTCCATGGTGTGTCAATTAATAGCAACCCCCTTCTCTCCTCTTTGGTCATGCCCCATCAGCAAACTGATGCCCCCCCGACTTACCAGATGGTGGGCCAAATTTTGTGAAGGATAATGTGCTCACGATTCCCACTCCTGGCTATAATTTCCTCTTGCAGACCACAGAATTCCTCCAACGAGTGGTTTATTTTTGCTCGACATCAGACCATTGTGCTCTTCAAGTTTTGCATTTTGTCCATCATTATTGATTCTATGGAGCATACAAGGTCCATTCACAAAATGTTTTTTGTACCTTATGGATCTTGTGTTTTTGTGACTGGCATTAAAAATGCATTTGGCATTTTCTACACTACATTTCTAATAATAGAATGAGAGATATAATAAATATATCATTTCGGTGAATCATATTTATCCCTTATCATTTAAGAAAAAATAACTAATTTCTTTAATGTCCCTGAATGATGAAGTTTTCCACTTGAGGTGTATATATTTTCCTTGTTTTAAAAATTCTTTAATTTTTATTTCTACTTGATGGCTTGATGAGCATTTAATAGTTTGTTCAATTTGTATTAAGTTACATGTATTGTTTAACTCTACACTCCCAGTCTTCATTCTACTTTGGATTATATTAATTTTATCCAAATTATTATTGACAAGTTGGCCATGAGTATTGCATTGTTTGCATTACACATAAATTGTATAGCATCATCATTAATGAATGAAAATATGTAATGGGTGAGGGTCAGGATTCATTTAATAGTAATTTTAATATGATAAAAGAATTTATTTGTGTTTAGTAAAAGTCTTCAGTATTGAGGCTCATATTGGAAATGCAGGAGTTTCAATTAAAAATCTCATATCAAGGGCACAGTTCCCCAGTCATAGCACCATTGTATGTGTAGTGAATTTGGATGAGCTGCTGGTATTACTTCCCCTCACAATTTCCAGGAGAAATTATAGGTGCCTGGTCTGGTACTGTGGTGATGTCATTGTTTATAAAAAAAGTCTTTACGGATAGAAGTGATGGAAACACAGGTACAGTCTACATACGACTACAATATAACCAAAGAGTAGTACAACTACAAATATAGAATTTCAGTGATTCAGATGCAGATGATCTCCACACAAAATGTTTTATCGCAGCATATTTGAAAATAATTTTCTTGTAAAATTATGTAGTTTTTCAATGTGTGATGCCCTTTTT
Source organism: Hetaerina titia (assembly GCA_037158775.1). NCBI lineage: Eukaryota > Metazoa > Arthropoda > Insecta > Odonata > Calopterygidae > Hetaerina > Hetaerina titia. Next base: position 44,966,668 of record CM073776.1, on the reverse strand, counting down.
TAAATTAATGATATGTCTATTTTATTTGAAAACATATTTCATTTTATTTATGCAGAACCGACATGAGTACAACGCTAACATCAAAGGTGGTGGATGTTGGTGTCCCAGCGGGTACATGGTGGTCTCCGGTAGCTTTGGCTGTAGATTGGGTAGGAGACAAGTTATATGTAGCAGATTCTCTTGGAGAAAAAATAGATGTCCTTGAGCTTGATGGGAGGTGGCATGCTATTGTCTTAGGAACAAACCTCAGTTCACCAGCTGATATAGCCTTGGATCCAACAGTGGGGTAAGTTATTATTCTAGACAGAAAAAAACCTTTGATGCATCAATGAAACTTCTCTATCGAAATACTAAGCAATCATGAATACCACACTGACCCCTGTAGCTCATGTTCCAATTGGTAAAACTCAAGATACAACAATTACTGAAATATATTGTCAGAGAAATTTTAATCTTTTATTTTTCAACATGACATTTTCCAAAAACTGTTTTAAATATCTAAATTTACAAATGTAACCAATTAATTCATGAAATTTGACATGGCTAATTTCTGATATAGTTGCACTATTCATAATCATTCTGTTAATTGCACAAAAAAATTAGCCAATTGTGTTGTAAATGTGAAATGATTAATTGTGATATTATGAATCAAATCCTTCAAATTCTTCCCTTTCCTCTTTTAGATTTATGTTTATAGCAGATAGCAGTCAAGTTTTAAGGGCCAATATGGATGGTACTGATGACAAAGCAATTGTCTCTGAAGCTGCTTACAAGGCTTCTGGAGTAACAGTTGACATAATAGCCCGAAGGGTATTTTGGTGTGATTCATTATTGGACTACATCGAAACAGTGGATTATGATGGAAACAACAGAATATTGGTACTCAGAGGTGAGCATCTATTTTTGAGTGAAAAGAGAAATATACAAGCATGTAGAAGGCATGGAAGAAGCTCCGTGGCTTTTTTCATGTAATAAATTTTATTTTCTGTAAAGGAAAAATGTTTCTAACCATTAAACATCTTGCATAATTGTTCAATTTTAATTTTTTAAATTCCATCCATAAGAAAAATAATATCATTTACAGGTCAGTCAGTGCCTTCACCCTCCAGGCTATCGGTGTTTGAGAACAGGATATACTGGTCTGATAGCACAAAACAAGGCATAATGAGTGTCGATAAATTTGAAGGAGCTAACTCAATCCAAGCTGTCTACAGAATGCGTGATGTAAGAGAACCAAAAGCTGTGAAAGTGTTTCATCCCTTAATTCAAATCAAAGGTCAGTGAAAAAAATTATTTCTGTTTTCTAAGACTTCAATGGAATACATTAAACGTAATATAGCAGAGACACAAAGAGTATTTGAATGATTTTTGGAGAAATCATTAAGCACCTAACTTAGAAATCAACCCAGGAATTCAAGAGTATTCAAATAATTTTATTATCTATTCAGTAAAATAATTTTGTTTCAAATATAGTTGAAGTTGTCATTTATTATTAATGAAAAAACACTTGAAAATTATGTAAAACTGCAGTTATTAGTATACAAGCATATAATTTATTTTATTAATCACTGTTGAAACCAATGACAGTACTTTGAAAGCTGATTTATGTAGAAGTAATTAATTTAAATTATGGTAGCTCATGGCATTTGTTTCATAATTTGATATTTATGTATTTTCTTTCACTTTGGAATGGATTTTCATTATAATTTCTTTCACCATTTCACTGTAGCCTCAAATCCCTGTGGAAATAACAATGGGCATTGTGCACAAATGTGCATCGTCACTGCATCTACCTCAGGGCCAAGGGGAAATCTTGGCTACCGCTGTGCTTGCAATATTGGATGGAGACTAGCATCAGATGGCAGAAATTGCAACTGTAAGATTTATTCTTAATCAGTGTTATTATTGCTCCTATGAACAGTGATAGGTGAACATTAGTGTCACCTAATGGAAGTTCACTCTCTCTCTTCTTTTCAGTGGTTGAAGAATTTTTGATGTATTCTCAGCAGAGATTCATCAAGGGTAGAGTTTTAGATTCTGTCACTAGAGGATTTTCTGATGCCATCGTTCCAGTTGTATCAAGACGAGCAAGATTTGTTGGACTTGACTTTGATTCTCATGATGAATATATATACTATTCTGATGTGCTTCAAGATGTCATTTACAGGATACATCGTAATGGCACAGGTATGTTTTTTCTCAGCCAGAATTTGATATTAATGGCTTCTCCTCCATTTTAATCATTTTGCTGTTGCAAAAATTCCCAATGAATGTAAGGACAGTGCAGTGTAATATATTGGGTTATGGAACTTCAACAGTTAGAATAATATTATATGGTAAAGTAAGAATTGGATTAAAATTTATAATACTTATAAATCTACTTTGTATTTTAAGTTCCATTAAGGTTCATTCATGTGAGAATATGATAAGCAATATCACCAGAACAAATATTGCTCTTAATAAAATATTATTTTCACTCTTTCAGGACGTGAGATTGTACTTGCATCACAAAATGAAGGTGTAGAGGGATTGGCTGTAGACTGGGCTGCAAAAAATCTGTATTATATTGATAGCCGCAAAGGAACCCTCAATGTACTTAGCACCCGTAATGTTACATACCGACGCACACTACTGAAAAATTTGAAAAGGCCTAGAGCAATCGTGGTACATCCAAACAAAGGGTATGAAAAATCATCAACAATGATTAAAACTATTTACTCCTTTTGTGTTGTAACAAATACGTAAAATTTCCTGAAGGGGCTTTTCCGTTTATTTAGAGATATTTCTGATGATGTGTTTAAAAGTTTAGTTTTAGTAAAGATTATGTGAAGTCAATGCAGTATTGCTTTAGTTGATAACCCAAATCCATAGGGTTATAGGTTTCCTATCCATATGTCACTTCTATTTATGATATTGGATGCATGATGCCAAATGGCCAATCAGTTAATTAATATTACACCAAAGATTTACTTAATTGTTGGCCCAAAAGAGTTTTTGTTCATTTATTCCAATCCAGTATAAATTTTATGTTGAAGTATAGATAAGGCCTAATTAGGCAATTGGGGCTCAACAGCTTATGTAAGATGCTGGTACAACCTTTCATAATAACTAAGTACATTGAGAATAATTGTAACTTGTTCCAAATGAAATAATGCTACATGTACACCTTTCTGTCTGCAGATTTATCTTCTTCTCTGAATGGGACAGACCTGCTAATATTAGCCGAGCTCGTACAGATGGTACAGGCCTGGTAGTCTTCCGAAATCTCACCTTAGGATGGCCAAATGGACTCTCAGTTGACTTTTTAGCAGATCGTTTGTACTGGTGTGATGCCCTCTTAGATCATGTTCAACATTCAGATCTAGATGGCAAAGATGTGCGTACAGTGAGTGCCAGGCTTATACGACATCCCTTCTCAATTGTAATCCATGGAGGTGGGTTCATGAATAGTTATTTCTGTCTATTTAACTTGACTGGATTGTTAGAGGAGAATGTGAAATTGTTTATTTAAATTATTTTTTAATAATTGAATTAATATTGAGATATTTTTAAATGCCTTCCACTGCCTCATAACATGTATATTTCGAAGAAAAATAGCTGAAACCTAGAAAATGCAGGTAATACATGTACTATAGAATAGAAAACTACCACTACTACTGCCTAACTAAGAAAAGTTTCAAAATCATATCCTTATTTTAGATAAAATATCAACATTTGGAATATTTTCCTGTATTTTCTGAGATAACAGTATTTTCTTCTGTCTCCACTATATCATTAACGCAGTTTTAATTTCTTCAATATTTTCATTCCATTTTGTAATGTCGTTAATTAGTAATTCAGTAAAAATAATGCTTTAATATTGTCTTTAAATTTCATGTTTCATGAAGTCTCCTGTTTATTGATTAAATTTTTCAGAATGGATGTACATTACTGATTGGCGTTTGGATGCAATCATCAAATTGAACAAGTTGACAGGTGTTGGAGAAGAGGTGGTTGTCAAAGAACCGCCATCAAATAGATTATATGGTGTAAAAGTTTTCAGTCAAGTTGTACAAGCAATTGATCCTCTGCAGCCATGTTCCATCAACAATGGAGGTTGTCAAAAGATGTGTTTTGCTATTCCCAGAAATGAAAATGCTTCCACTGCAACATCTTCCATGTCCAAGTCTTCTCCACCCACTGTTAGCTCTCTGAAGGTAATATCAATAGAAAAAGGTTATAGGCATGAACTGTGAACATTTTTAATACATATTTAATTGATAAATTTAATATTTCATATGAAACCTTAAGCTATTGAATGAAATGGGATAATTTATGTATGTAATACTGTTTTTTGCCCTTGTAAAACAGTCATGTTGCTCATATTTAATCATTTGATATAAACTTTTGATATGAATACATACCCTGTGAATATTCTAAGCATTCCAGTTTAGTTTTCAAAATGCCTTCTGAAATTGTCTTTCATTAACTGTTGACATTCGTAGGCCCAGTGCGGTTGCCCATATGGAGAAAGGTTAGTTGAAGGTGAAGATAGTACAAAGTGTACTGCAGATCCTGATGCTGAGCCACCATTGGCAGCTTGTCCAAATGCATGGGACTTCACTTGTAGCAACCAGCGTTGTGTGCCTAAGGCATGGGTCTGTGATGGTGATGATGATTGTCTTGACAACTCAGATGAAGAGCAGAATTGTACAAGTAAGGCATTTTCTTAGTTTTCCTTTCATTTTGAATGCAGTCTTGGAAGATTATCAGTATTTCATTATACTTCACTCTGAATAACAAGCTTGTAAATGTTAAATATGTACTTTTTTTTAATAATACATATGCAGCACAGGTAGTATTTTTAATTTTGTGGGATCTGTATTCATTTAATCAGAGCATGAATGAAAAATAGATAGGAAAGAGAAAGTTATGTTTGCGGTAGTTTGGAATTGAAGCTAGCGTAGAAGTTAATTTTTTATTCTGTAAGATTTAAAAAAATTTTAACTCAGAACTGAAATGAGTAGATTGATTCTCCTGGCTTGAAACACTAACTTGTGACATCTAGAAATTCCTTAGAACCAATTTCTGCCATAAATGCCATAATAATTACATACCATATTTCCTAGCCTAAAGATGTAATTTTTTTCTCCAAAATCAGCCTGCATATAATGGACCAAGACTATATGGCTTAGTCTTGTAATATGCAATCTGATTCTCCAGAAAATAACTTAGTAATAAGAATTTTTTTCTGCAGTACTAATGTTGATAAAATCACTGTTTTTAGCCAGTAGTAAGCAATAAAGTTTTTAATATCTTCTTGAAATTATTTCCTAAAAAATAAATTCCCCCTATTCTAATACATTGTATCTCTCCCAATAAACTCAGAATAAAAAAAGCTTTACGTTCATATGCTTCCAAATTTCCAAAGCTTGAGGAACATGTTAAAAACTGGATATTAAATCACAGGAAGAATGAAATTACTGTTTCAACGGAAATGATTTTAATCAAAAAGAGAAAATTAGTGATCGCTATTTCTATTACTGAATTCTGGGACATCATGGTGTGAGTGATTCATGAAGGGAAATGGTTTGTACAAATCCTGTCAGAAAGTTAAATGTGAGACAATCATAAGGTCTGTTTAAAACTGTGGAATTATAAATGCACTAGATGGAAGGGAAGATGATATTGTATATAAGGAAATTGACAATAACTGCAGAAATGATTTAGCAGCTCAGATGATGAATTTTCGGGATTCTATGATGAATCGCTGATGTGGCTAATAATGTCTAAATGTAATTTTTCCATTTTCCTCATATTAAGTTTTAACATTAAAACATTTTGATCTTTATCTGTCTGATCCTAATATTTTTCATAAATTCTAACCTGAAAAATTACAGAGCATCTTAAGCATCGGTGTATCATATGGGCTAGAAAATATGTTATATTTGCTTCAAACATCTTCATAGCTGAAAATCATCAAAGCATGACACAAGAATGTCATTAACATAGGATATACCTTTAAAATTGTGAAAGTTTTGGTGTATGATCGTCCATTGGTGCTTTGGATTTCAATACAGAAACCCATCATTCCCTCTAACGCTCCCATTAATCTCTTAGTTCATATGTATACAATTGTAATAATGTTACATTCAAAGCCAGTCATAGTTAAACTTATTTCTTGTTCAAATTCTACTCGCTGACTTTCTATGGTATGAAAAAGAAAAAAAAATATCAATTATAAGTTATTGACGAAAGAAAATACTGTAAGATTCCCAATAATTTATGAAATATATGGCATTCCTAAATCCAAGGGAGATTTATGTTGCAAATTTCCTATATTTAAGGATTCCCTGAGATAAGGGAAAATATATTTTCAGAGTGATGAATGTATGTTTCATGTGATTAGAATTTATTCAGAATTTTCTAATAGTTAATAAAAAAATTCCAGCAAACGTTCTTAAATTTTTCTCTTCTGATTCTAGAGCCAACCTGTTCTACAGAAGAGTTTCAATGTGGTTCTGGTCGCTGCATTCCATCCTCCTATCGTTGCGATTCTGAAAATGATTGTGGTGACTATTCTGATGAAACTGGTTGCGTCAATGTCACCTGTGCACCGTCTCAGTTTCTCTGTGACAATGGGCGATGTGTCCCCACAACTTGGAAGTGTGACTCAGAAAATGACTGTGGAGATGGAAGTGATGAGGGAGAATTCTGTGCTGAGAAGACCTGTGCTTACTTCCAGGTAAACTTGAGTTTTGCTAGCAAATGAGAAATATTTGCATTGCAATATTTTTTGCATTGCTAACAGAAAATGTTTCGGTCTGTCATCCAGGACTTTCTCAGTTTCTAATTATATTACAGGTTCCATTTTCTGAAACTTGCTTGTATTCCTTGTTAGCAGGAAAATTAATTCTTCAAGCATTTGTTAAGATGTAGTTCTTTTAAAATTGTAAAGGTTCTTCTAATTCTCAAGTTTCTCTTTCCATGTTCCAGTTCACCTGCCCACGATCTGGACACTGCATACCTCAGTCTTGGGTTTGTGATGGAGACAATGACTGCTTTGATAATCAAGATGAAGAAGGCTGCCCACCAATCACTTGTTCAGCCACTCAGTTTAAATGTGCTGACCTGCGACAGTGTGTGCAGGAATTTTACAAGTGCGATGGTATTCCTGATTGCAATGATGGCAGTGATGAACTTGGATGCCGTGAGTGTTCATAATCATGGTGAAATGTATGTTTGTAAGTATGGGTAAAATTTAAATTGGCTCATATTTATAATTGGTCCTTGGTGGTACTTTTCAGCATCATTGGCTCCAAATCAGTGCGATAGAGAGAAGCAGTTTCAGTGTGTAGCTTCAGGAATTTGCATCCCAAAGGCATGGCATTGTGATGGTACAGCTGACTGTGATGATGAATCTGATGAGCCATCTTCATGTGGACAGGTATTGAAATGGACTTAGCTAGAGCCAGAACAAAATTAAAATGAGGAGATCACGTTTGAGTATAGAATCTGTAATTGGTCTGTATTCATCATCCAATTTCTCTTGCAGATTGATTGTCAGAATGGATATTTCAAATGCAACAACTCGCATTGTGTTTTCAAAGCATACATATGTGATGGCCGTGATGACTGTGGAGATGGCTCTGATGAAGACTTCCGGCATGCATGCGGTCCCCCTCCATTTAGGTTAGTAGTCTAAACCCAAAGGTGAACCACAGAATAATCAAATGCTTTGGTTTTTATAATTTGAATCCAAATCCATTTACATTGTCATAGTCTAACTGAAATAGTTCAATACCTACAGAAAAGAAATCACAAAAGAAGTCTGTACACTCAGAAGTCATGTATGGACTGTTACAATTTTTTTCCAATCAATGAAAAATACCAACAGTTGGTAGTTGTGAATGATAGGTTAAAATATGTTGGATCTGTATGATTCATTTTTGTGGTTAATTTTATGTGAATTTGATCAAAGGTGTGGCGCTGGAGAATGGCTATGCCCTGGGGTATCTGGTCGTTGTGTGAACCTCACGTCTGTTTGTGATGGACATCCCCACGACTGTCCAAATGGTGCTGATGAAGGACCAGGCTGTGATCTGAATGAGTGTGGACACCAAGGAGGGTTGTGCTCTAATTCTTGCAAACAGACACCAGGTGTAAGTAATAATTTGTGAAATTTTCCCATATATTGATGTTGAAATATTGAAAGTGCAATACATTATGAAAGGAAATGTGAAGGGCAATATGCTCCGGTAATTGCAACACTCCAGACAGTAACCTGGATACCGCTTCTTAACTCAGGAGAAGCAAACAAACTACCATCTATCTACCAAGGATTTAACCTAGTGTCAAACAACAGCAGTTCAGCAAAAATACAATGTAATACGGTCAAGCTACCAACATCTCAATAGCATTGTCAATGTTACCCTATCCTTTAGGATTGCCTAAATACCCTCATTAGCAGTCATATAAATCAGTCATACTACCTCACTGTGGCTAGAAATCTCTACTTAGAAGGTGCTGGCCATACTTTCTGGTGGTTTAGGATGTGTTTATGGGAGGACCTCCTTGTCTTCCTCAGGGGATCCAATGAGAGTCTTCTCCCTAGGTCAACCACACCTGCCTTAAAGCTGAATAGGTGTGAAATCAGATCCTGTTAAATAAGTGCATATGATGTGAGGCCTAAAGCATGCATGGTGGGTGTCAAGTATCACGTTTGAAGCACCTGGGAAAACTATTTGATAATACTCTGGAGACAATTAATTAATAATGACGTATAGAAAATGTCAGAATCAATTTCAAAGGCAGAAACTTTGAAATGTAGCCCTGCTGTGCCTTGTTGAATATGACTAATGAAAATAAATGAATAATAAAGGTATGGATATCCTCCTGAAACCTCCCTTCAGTCTTGTTCTCAGGATGCAGCCTCCTTTTCCAACCTATATTTGCCTTTAATCGATCTTGATTAGTCTCATGCTTTTCCAATGTTCCTTGTGAGGCCACATTAAAAGTTTTCTGTGAGAAGCATTTTGTGTATCCACCAGGGAATTATCAATTATGCCACATAAGTAAATGCTCTGCATCATCTGGTCATCTGGTGTATGAAGTTCTTTCCCGATATACAAAAATAGTGGTGTTGACCCCATGACTGGTTGGCAGTAAAATTCATCACAAAACAGATGCTAGGAATTTTGTTCTCTCACCTTTTGTAGAAGGTTTCAGTAAATAGTGTCATTGGAAGTCCAAATGGTTTGCTCATGGTTGGTTGCTTGAGGTTACAATCTGCTTCAATTCTAGAACATATGCTACATTTTGTGTCACTTCTCTGACAATCTGTGCTCTATTCTATCTTAAAATTTAATATGGTGTTCAAGTAAATTGTGATATGTCAAAATTAGGGTAAGTGTATTCTTCTGCTGATGTGAACATTAACACAAGATTTTTATGGTACAAAAATCATTACACTTGACCATACCAATAATGTCATAAAATATTTGTAGTTGTGCATATTGCACGTAGGTCTTCTAGGTTATAGATAATATTTAAGCATGTGGTTACCTTTATACCTTTGTTTTCTAAAATAAGTATTGTTGAGCATAGAACAAAATTTGATGCAATGCATCTTTCTGCCTTCAAAAATCATGAAAGGAAAGTGATACAATTTTCTGTGGCAGGCATTTAGCATCAGATAAAAATGATAAAACAAAATGTGAGACAAAATTTCTAATGCTCTGGCCTATTACAACAAAACCTAATTCAAATTTTTCTCCTGCCAACTTCTGTCCTTCAAACACTTTTTGAGTGATATCTCTGGTGTACAGCCTCCTGATGATTGCCATAGCCTCAAACAATTTTGGTCATTTTTTTCAAGAAGAAATATTAAATTCAAAATGACTGCATGTAATATTTTTGTTATACAAAACATTCCTAATATTTTATGCTTCTATGTAAAATTAAAGATTTACCCTAACTTCTCTTCTTATTTAGGGTGCAATTTGCACATGTCCCCCTGGTGAAGTATTGAAAGCTGATGATCCAACTAAATGTGATGATTTGGATGAATGTAACCCTCCTGGACTATGCTCACAAGTCTGTACCAACAACAAAGGAAGCTACCTTTGCTCATGTGCTGATGGTTACTCAATAGAAGGGGACAAACATACTTGTAAAGCTGTCAGTAAGTAAATTACCGTTATTTATGTTATTAAATTACTATGCAGAATTAGGTATTATCCCATACCACTTTATATTTGTATGTTTGTTGAATACAACTTTGCTTCAGTTCAACAAATTTTTCTACACAAAAAACATTTTATTAGTTGACTCAGAATTATGTAGTTAGAAGTATGTCATAAATCATCTCATTTCTCCTAAAACTAAGCATTAGTCGATGTTAATACCACAATGTTAACCAATGCTTCATAAATTTGTTAATGATTAATATATTTATTTTATGGGTATTGTTGAAAGAAATCTATTTTTTCCATGATTATGCATTATTAGTGATTACCTTATGCTTGTTTTCAGATCACAGTGATGCATTCCTAATCATTTCCAATAGACATTCGATTTTGGTGGCTGATCTAAATGAGCGGGGACTAGAAAGAGTTCCAATTGTTGTAGAAAATGTGGTTGCAACAGCATCTGACATGCACAAAGGCACAATATATTGGTCAGATATGAAGCTCAAGAAAATATCCAAGCTTGACAAAGGAAACGATCCTGTAGAGGTACTAATACTTTTTCTACCTCACATTTTAAATTTCAATGTTTTGGCATATTGTGAAATATTGCTTGGCTTCATTAATCCAGTTACAAATCTGAAACATGGTCACAATGTAATATTATACATCTTTGATTCTAAGTATAGTGGTATTTGTTGGTCTTTTGCTTTCAACAATAGGCAGCTGAGATAAATATTGCTCTGAATGTATGTGCAATTGTTATCTTCCACATCTATCTAAGTCTGAACCTCATAAAAATAATTTTATGTCTCCAGCTAAATAGATTTGGCCAAGTTTATTCATTATGCCAGGAATTCATGACATTTCGACTAGCATCATGAAAGGAGCTCTTCATGTTTCGTGTTTATTTAAGTTAATATCTGTTGAACTAGATATTTATACCTTATATTATTTTTTAGCTTCTTTTAGAGTAATATTTATGCATTTGTTGAGGGTGAAAATTTAGATATCATTCTAATATACAAGTAAAATGACAAAATTTGGTTTCAAATAATTTGGCTCATATTTCAAAACATTTTTACTCTTTATCTTTCACTAACAAACTGCCTAGTTGGTTTCAGCTAGCCATTTCCAATTCTAATAGGAGCAACAATCTCCTATTTTATGCATGCTGTCAGTTTAATATTTCAATGATCATTAATTAAAATTTTAACAGTATAATATATGGAACTTTTTTTTAGATCATTTCCACTGGACTGGATCTTGTTGAAGGTCTTGCTTATGACTGGGTAGGAAAAAACATCTACTGGTTGGACTCGAGACTAAATACTATTGAGGTTGCAAAGGAAAATGGCTCTAGTCGAATGGTGCTCCTTAAGGAAAACATAACACAGCCCCGTGGAATGTCACTTGATCCCAGCCCAGGGTGAGTTATTTTATCACAAATATATCCTCTATGAACATAATGCCAAACAAAAATTCAAAGTGTAATTCAATTGCTACTAGATATCAACTAAAATTTGTTTTCATTGACTTTTGCTGATTTGCTCAATATTTTGTGAAATCTAAAATAATAATTCTTTCGTAAACAGAAATTATACAATTTTATAGTGCATCAAAAGTTTTTATTCAAAGCTTTTCGAAGTATAAGTCACAAAAATATGCATTTGACTTTAATTGTTATCCTGAAATGGATATTTTTAGTTTCCTGGAGCAAATGCAAGAAATGAAATCTGTTCTCCATAGCATAAAAGCTTTGTGGCACATGAAATAGTGCCACTCATGGAGTGAACTCCAGTTCCCTGTTTTAATTCCAAGCATAGCTGTAACTTTCAATGAAAATACTTCATATCAACTTTGTAATGTTCAGAAATGTTACAAAGAAGATGTGTGAGCTATTGGCTTTGAATGTGAAGTTAGGTAAATTTCTATAGCCAACAATAAGAAACTTAGAAAGCTTCAACAATGTTATTTTGGTCAGTCGGTGACAAACAACGGGGAGAGGTAATGGCTTGACAGTGAGAGCTCTTACCTCTCCCCATTAATGGTCACTGGCTGATTGAAATAATGTTATTGCAGCTTTCTAAGTTTCCTATTATTGGTTTTAGGAATTTACCTAACTTCAAAGAAATATCATTTTCATTAAAACAAATGAATTCTACTCTAGGGCACGATGGCTCTTTTGGACTGACTGGGGTGAAAATCCAAGGATTGAACGCGTGGGAATGGATGGAACTGAGAGAAAAGTTATCATAAACACCAAAATCTACTGGCCAAATGGACTTACTCTTGATGTGGCTACAAAGAGAGTGTATTTTGCTGATTCCAAACTTGACTTTATTGATTTTTGCTCATATGATGGCTCAGGACGTTATCAGGTTCTGGCTGGATCACACTATCTTCTTCACCCTCACTCTCTATCTCTCTTTGAGGACACTATTTACTGGACAGACAGGCAGCTTAACAGAGTTCTCTCAGCCCACAAGTATCGTGGCAAAAATCAAACTGTTGTTTCTCACCTGATTTCCCAGCCTCTCTCTGTACATGCTCATCACGCAGCATTACAACCACTATCACCGAATCCATGTGAAAATGCTCCATGCTCACACCTTTGCCTATTGTCACCAAGTGCAAAATCAGGTTATTCATGTCGCTGCCAACCAGGGTACAGAATGGCTGATGATGGAAAATGCATGGAAGGTATGTACTCTCCAAATAAATTATATTCTTATTGGTAACTTCATGGTTATCCATATTTTTACTCTGATGGGACTAGGGTATGCCATTAAGCTAACTAATCTCTTTTTCCATTTAATTCATGAACCACTAATTAGTTCTGTGGATTTAATTTAAAACTTTAGTGCTTATTTGAGGATCCAATAATGTCCAAATTGTTCTTAAACCTCTTTTTCCTAGTTATAACAATCCATTCTGCATGCGCCAGATATTTAAGGATTTCAAGACAATAATTGTGTGCATAATCTCTTTAAAAAAATGTATTTAAGCAAAAGTAATTTTCATTCTTGTGTGCAGGATGAATGATCTCCATTTTAACCAAACAATTAATGCTCTTAATCTCACAATACCAGAAAGTATGAAGGATGTAGAGTTTCTGCTCACAATGTGTCCTGCAAATTTGTAAAAAGTTGAGGCACTAAAATTCTTCATGTCAAGTTTCACTGTATAAACTACCCTTAAGGCATTTATGTAAATTAGCTTTAAAAACAGTTTATGTCATTTCATCAATAATTAAGTTGTGCTTATCAAATGCTTTTATCTTTATAAGAAAAAAAGGGAAATGTTGAATAAATAAAATTTACTTTGTTTCATAAATTTTCTAGTCTTAAAGTGTATAAAAAGTACTTCAGTCTTTTTATTTTCAGTTGTTTATTATGATAATTACTGACTTCAGTTTAATTCATCCATCTTAATCAAATTAATTTTATTTTTACACAGAGGAGACAGCTTTCCTCATGGTCATGAGAGCATCACAAATAATAGATGTTAGTCTAAGCCCTGGAGATAAGACAAGTGGTTTCCTTACTCCAGTTGTTGGTGTTGAGAATGGTATTCAGATAGATTTTGACAGAAAAACAGAAACTATTTACTGGGTTGAAGGAAAAGAAGGTGATGAAGATGATGGAAATGTAAGTTTCTTAAACACTTTGACTTCTCTTTTCTATGTGGACAATCTTTAATTAATTAAAATTCAATTCAATTGTTTGAGTTTGGTCAGTTAAATTAAAAAAAGTATTATTTCCAAGAATTAATGGAGGAATTTCTTGGATTAATAATCTCAGTTTTTTCAGTTTCCCAGCATATAGTTATGGTTAAATATTCTTAAGAAGACATTATAATTTCTGATTACTTTATACTTCTTAAATATGAACAGAATAGTTTGAAAGAGGTATTTAGACCCAGTGATATCACTTAAATTAATTTTATTATTGCAGTGCACTGTTTACACAACAAACTATGGAGGTGGCAACAAAACTGTATTCCTGGGAGGAGGTGCAGGATCAGAGGGTTCAGTTGGAGGAATTGTTGGGGCACCATATGCTATTGCCTTTGATTGGCTTGGCAGAAATTTGTACATTGGGAACCGGCTAGCATCCAATTTAGAGGTTGTTAAAGTTGATGGTAAAACAAAGCATCGTCTCATTATTTTAGCTAATGATGGAAACCGAACATCAGTGGCCAAGCCAAAAGCCATATGTCTGGACCCAGGTGATGGGTAAGTCATTTATGTAATAAGTGTAGTTAGAGCTGAAATTTTGATTAGGGAAGATTGCGGGAGTATTAACCGAATGCATATGCCTCCTGTTATCTACCTGTCAATATAAGTTCTCTTTTGTGGTATTCATTTATTAATTCTGGTAGATAATTAATGTTAAATAAAATTTTCTTATTTTATCATATAAAATGTTTGGTTTTGGGATCAAAACGGAGTATGCCATCGTATTCCATTGTAAAAAAAAACAATATCAGCAGTAAGAAATATTTTATTCCATAAATTTACAAAGTTATTAAGACCACAAATGACACATTTTCATCTATTTCTGATGTGATAGACATATTTACAGCTTTGATATGTATGACTGCAATGTTGGCTAGGTTGATCATGCTTTACTTGGCGTGCATTCCAATTCTTGCTTCAAGCAATTACTACTTGTATTATGCATTAGATGGCAAGGATGTATGCTGACTCCAGGTTAACATCAAAAAAGCTTTCAAGCATGTTAGTAAGATGATAACAAAGCACTTCAACTTTCTTATCACAATTCCGAAGGCATCCTTTTTTTGAAACTGCATTTAAACTTAGACAAATGTAGTGGAAGTAAAAATATTGATTTTTACGAAATATTTCATGAAAACTATTTTAAAACATATAGTTGTGCATATTAAATGAAAAGTTGCAGATTTTGCAAACAAGCATTTTGAATGCTCCAAAAAATGCTTGCCCTTAGTTATTCCATGTGTGCTTTTTGCTCCAAGCATTTTCTGATTTTAGGGCATGCCTCCTTCTCTTAACTGCAAAAAATCTCATGTAGATGATAACATTCACTGTTGGTATTTATTGACTCTGTGTTTATTTTTATCAAATCTACATCACGAAATATTTTTCCTTTCCTGGAACATGGCTATACCAACTCCAATATTTTTCTGATTATCATGAATTAGTATGATTGTTTAGAATTAGAAAAAGCCATGAATTAGTCAAAATTTAATTCTTCCTTTAGGATTTTTCATTTTGTCTTACAACTGAGCCGAAAGATCCAATTCAAAATGAAAGGTTATTTTATGATCATTTCTCAAAGTTGGATTTGGAACTCAAGTTGATTGAGAAATGCAGTGAAAATCCAGATTTTAAAGTCATTATGTACGAACTTTTTCTTTCGTGATAAATGAAAGATCTTTTCTTTTCATTGAATGTAATCGTTCCTCAGTATCCATATCAATAATGCAGCAAACATGACATACCATAAACACAGTAATCAACCCGAAGGTCGGTTTAGTAGGTGATGGTTGAGCTCACCCATGTACCAAGCCCGACAGCGTGTAAATATTCACACATCAGGGTAGGGGGGCCAGTTCCTTTCCCTGTGCCGGTTATGGTTTCCCAGGAAGACCTGGTACCCGAAAAATCAACTAGCTTGGGTGGAGCTGCAGGTGCCCAAAGTGCCTTGCCCGGGAATCGAACCCGGGACCCTCTGGTCAGGAGTCCAACGCTCTACCCACTAGACCACCGCGACCCACACATGACATACATGCAGCCTAAAATAAAATAAATTTTAATGCCTTAAAAAGTATGTATGTTACCAGTTATGCTGACATTATGAAAGAATGGAAGTAATTAATGAAAATATATTGCATATTTTTAATTTAGGATGTATCAAAAACAAAGGTTTGCCCTTCTACCAAATTTCGCCGCTAATATTTTCAGTGGCAACAAACTTTTATCACTTCTACTATCATTCTCATCAAAGCAACATAAAAATTACTTATATAGTTGCCTTAATTAGGCAAATGCCTGTGTGTAGTGTTTGTAGGACTTGAAATTTTATTAGTTAGAGCTAATCAATGGACTTTTATCAGTTATCTGTCAGCTATCATAGTCCTAAAAATTCAATTTTTATTTATTCCCAAAATTGTTTTCAGACCTGGTTGAATTATTTATTTTATTTTGTGGTTAGTGTACTGAATTCTTATTATGTAAATGTTGATGAAACATAGCAGAGACTCCTACATTAAAAGAGAAGCACCTGTACATATTGCCTTTTAGAGGCTCATTTTTTTATTGAAATAAAACTGACTCATTAGTGTATTGTCTCTTCTTTCAAATGCAGTAAACTCTATTGGATTGATAATGGAGGCTATGGCGTTCCTGCTAAAGTTGCAAAAGTCAATATGGATGGCACAAATCCAGTAGTGCTGGTGGATGACGTGGAAAGACCAGAAGCTATTGCCATTGACTTGGACAAAAGGCAGTTATATTTCAGTTCACAATTTCCCACATTTGTAAGTTGAATTGTTTGAATAGTTTTCTCATTTACTCTATGAATAATGTATGCAGCACTTAATAATATAAGAATGTTGAAAGAGTGGCATTTTGTAATAATTTTTTAAAATTTCATGCTTAGTATGTCATGTACCCTTAAAGAGTGAACTTAATGAATTTCAAGTAATATAACTCTTTAGATTAAATAACTAGAGTCAGTGTCTATATATAATTTAAATAATGTAAGTTCTTTACATATTAGCATTAACAAGTGCATTACCTGGCTTGTATGAAAGTTCAGTTTTAAAATTAAAACCAACTATATGAAATAATGTATTCACAGGATTTTCTATGTAAGATTTATTGTGAAATAAAGTTATTAAATTTGCTAAATCAGGGTGCCTTTCTGCTAACACATTAATAAACATCTTTTTGGAAGAAGTTTTCAAGTTTTATGATTGTTTTTATTTAGCATAGTTCCTTTCAGTTTTATACTTTAATTTTAGCGATATATATGCAAGCATATTTTTAAATGATTTAGAAACATATCATATTTTCTTTTTACATTGGTATCAGGTACCAGAATTGTGGTAATGCCCCTATTAAATACCAAACATAAAATAAGTCGATGAAGCTGAACATTTAGTGTCTCTTTTATTTCTTTTAGTAAAACTATTGAAAATATAAGACTGATTGAATCTTTGATTTCCAATCTAATTTTCTTCTTTCAGATAAAAGTGATGGATTTGGATGGCTCAAATGTGAGAAGTCTTTTAACTACTGTTAACAGCATTTCTCAGCCAAAAGCTCTGGCAGTTCTCGACAGCAGGTTGTATTATTTAGATCCACTCTATGACAAAGTTGAAAGAGTAGACCTCCCTCGAGCAGACAATCCAAAATTGTTGATGGATAATCAAGCTGACCTAAGGACATTCACTATTTTCAGAAAGCGATTGAGTAAGTTTATCAAACTTTTTCATTTTTGTAAGTGAAGCAAATGTATTGACTACAGTTGCTGTAATATTTTGATTTAACTTGTTCATACATTATACCAATTCTTATTCATTAATTGAGAGAATTTTTTATCCAAATTAATTATCCGTCAACCTCTTATCAGTTAAAAAAACAGTCTCACTCATATTATTTACAAGTGGTGTGTTTATTGTGCTGAATTGGTATCATAAGTTGAGGACTTGCAGAATCTACACATGTAACCCATAAAACCATGAAAGTGGTAGCCAATAATGCTTGTTCTGTTAATTCCTGTAATATGTGTATTGAGTAGTATTTCAAAGCTTATCTCAAGCCATGTAAAGTGCTCTGATAATTGCACTCATTTTGTTCATTGAATAACATTCATATAATTACCATAAGATTACATTATGTAATATTTTATCATCATAAAAATCATGTTATCCATTGGGGGGGGGGGAGGGATTTCGTAGTGTATCCAGAATATTCTTTAATTGGTGGGTACGGGAAGCGATAGATCATCCAGATTGAGTGATCACCAAATAAGAGTATTGTTGGTTTCATTTTATATTTTTTCATTGTATTGGTTCTGTAAAATATATTAATTAGGAATGCAAGAACCACTTGGTGCTCTCCTATCAATTTGATAATCCTGTAAGTGACCCTTTGGATTGATGATGCTAGATTGATTTTATCTGTTATGTTGTCTCTTTATTAATTTTCCAACTCTATAAAGTCTCTATAGAGTTATTGAATTGATCCTCTATTAGACAAAAACTAGTAAACTTTAAAAATGTTATAATATGCATGTAGAAATCTTTAATGTACAGTAGTTCATAGCTAAAAAATTTAATATTATCTTAAAAGAATAAATTTAAAATAGATTACTTCTCTTACTCTATGAAAAAAATATATTAACTCCCTTTAAGATGTTACAATGATAAACTAATGATAATATTTCTCTGGAGTAGCGGGCATACATCCGTGCATGACCAACAATGGAGGTTGTGAACACATATGCATACCATCTACTGGAGGCACAAGGGTTTGTGGCTGTTCAGTCGGTTACAGACGTGAAAATGAAGTTGGGTGTGCACCATACAGATCATTCATTGTTGTGGCACAGTTGGATGTCATTCGAGGTTACAGTATGCAAGACTCTTCAGAGGCAATGGTTCCAATTGGAGGTCCAGGTATTTCATATATTTCTTTTTTAAATACATAAATTTTGCAAATATGTATAAATTTTTTTCAATATCAAGTGATAATGGAAATGTCAAAGATTGGGTTTTAAAAATAAAGTAATAATATTGGTGGTAATATGAATGATGTACATATTGAATATACAGGTTACTCATTATTGTTGCTGCAAAATTCTAAAATGGATGAGATTGATTGATGTTTATTGGTTCCTAAAAGACATTTTTGTGACATATATGGAAATTCCAAATATTCAAATTCCTGAAAGCATTACCAAGAAAACTAAAGGAAATAGAAAATTTCTCATTTAAATCTGAACTTTATTAAATCTTGTGCGAACATCAATTCTTTACTATGGATGAATTTATGTATCTCTCTCTGTTGATTAATAATTTTATTTTTATGTAGGCTGTTACTGCTCCTGTTTACTGTATTCTTTTTTATTTGTGACTATCATTTGTGTTCAAACTCCAATTGTATTTAATTGCAATTATTTAACCAATAAAAGTAAATTATTCAGTCAACAAACTTGTCTGATAATAATGTTGCATTGCAAATATTTGATAAAAATTTAATATTTTCCTAATATTAATGGAAAAATCAAGTCATTTTTTATTATTTGATAGTAATATGACCTTAACAATTATTACAGGGCACCACATTCTCCATGTTGATGTACACTATGCTTCAAACTGGATCTATTGGGTGGAGTTCAACAGAGGGGCATGGAATGGAATATTCCGTGCTCGCCCTAATGGAACAGAACTTCAGGCTGTTGTAAAAGAAGGAATTGGATCAAGTGGGATCCGTGGTTTGGCTGTTGACTGGATTGCTGGCAATCTGTATTTCACCAATATTTTCCCACATGAAAATTACCTAGAAGTATGCTGGCTTGATGGATCACACAGGAAGGTGCTTGTTCGTACAACCACTGATGCTCCAAGAGAGCTTGCTGTGAACCCAATAAAAAGGTAAAACCTCAAATAAAACCCTTAAATCATATGGGTATTAAAGCAAAAAGTTTTTTACTCTGATTTCAAAATATTGGGATGCTGTTAAGTGTGGTTCAGACAATCCAACCTTGGCAAATTAAAATTTTACTCTTGGATGTTTAGCATTAATTGAACCATTTGCTGCATGAGGGTGATCTTCTTTTTCATAAATAGGCAGTGTGTAAGGTTGAAAGTAGAGGTAATTGAAGGAGGAAAATGGAATTCCTCAGTGTAGTCTGGTTTTAGTAAGCAAAGATTGCTCCATTGTTTTACTTTCATTGTATTTAAATTGTTAAGCATTGAAATACAAGAATGCTTTGTTCATGTTAGGTATGTTAAATTAATTTGTGTGTGATGACTCAAAATTTGTATTAATATTTCAGGCTGCTCTACTGGATTGATTATGGACAATATCCCCGAATTGGAAAGGCTTACCTGGATGGATCTAATTGGACTCCAATTGTAACTTCAGGCATAAGTAATCCAAGAGATTTAACTGTTGATGTGGCAACACATGATGTTTACTGGGTTGATTCAAAGCTGGACACCCTCCAGAAGGTCTCGTTTAGTGGTGGAAATCGCATGGTTGTGCGAAGGAATTTACCTAATCCCATGGGTGTTGCTGTTCTCCCATCTCCTCCAGGACTCCTCTGGGTCGATAGAAACCTTGGAACTCTCTTCAAGTAAGCCTCCTTTCAGAAAATATTAATATAATTATGTAATTTCTAGTTAAACTAATCAATGAATGTCAATGGAAGCATATTTTCATGATCTGGTACTATTTATGATTATGACTCATGGCATAACTTTCCTTTATCCTAATAAGGCTTGTGGCCCATTTAATATTAAACTAGTTAGTTATTCTAGTTATTTTATAACATTTAACTGTCTCAATATATAGCGTGACTTGTTATATAGGTGCCCTGTAAGAATATATGTTCCCTTTTAGCAGGCTTCCTCCCCATAAGAAAATATTTATTCAATAGGTGACCCATTCAGAAAATGAAAAACTTCAAGCAAGAGCACTCAAAACAGACTAGTTGATGCATTTAGACCAAAACATAGGGAGGAAAAGGAGAAATTACTGATTTTAGAAAATTCCAACTCAAACCCCAAACCAGGAATTGAAATTGCAGATACAGATAGAGAGGCTTCCAGAAGGGGAAGAGTTTTTAAAAGCAAATTTCCTTCACTATATTGCCAGATCTCTTCCAACCCTAAATCCCTCTAATGGATAAATATCCAAAAACATTTTTTTGCACCTGTGGATGATGCCTATGGGTTGAAACTAGTTGTATGAAATAAAAAGTTTTTGTGGAAAATACCTAGTATTCTTCTTTCATTCAAAAATGAATTTCCACGTAGTCAAGCCCAATGCTATCAGTATAATGTAATTGCGGTTTTTCATAATCATATTCCACTCTTTTATTCTAATTTAGATCTTCCAAGACTCCTGCTGGTGTTGGCTCCATAGCCACCGACCCTACTCTGCGTGCTGAAGCATTGAGAACAGGTCTTCCCAGACTGCGTGATGTAGCTGTTTTTGATGTTGCTGCCCAACCACCAGATGAGTCAAACCCTTGTCGAAGACTTGGGAATGGTGGATGTGATCAACTCTGCTTTTCATACCCTCCTGATTACTACCGTTCAACTCCTTCTCCTACAGCAAGTTCATCCACAACAACAGTAAGTGTCCCTATATTCTATTTATCTTCTATCAAAAATCATCTTTATAGTCTTGAAATCTGTGTCCAATCTTTTAAGATCTCCCTTTCAGGTTATCTTTTTCCCTAAATGAATCCAAAATGTTTAAAGGGTGCTTTCAGAAAAGGATGACAGCACAGCAGCTTGTTTAGGCATTCTTGATTAAATGATTGGCAGAATATACTTTTGATTTATTAATTACTTGCAACCTGTATCTTTTTATAAAGAGATTCATTATATTCACGATAAGTTTAGAAGAAAAAATGGACTACTTTCATGCTGAAAAGCTAAGGATTTTCTTTATTGACCCCACAAGAAGCTTGTACTAATTCTGTTTTGTGTTTTGTATCGGTGTGTTACCACACAGTTTTTCATTGGTCTAACATAATAACTTGATAAAAAAAATTACATTTCTTTGTATTTGTAAAATGCATCTTGTACCTGTTACTGACAATGCTTTTGTCTCCAGATCATTATATGGAAATTACATGAGTATTGTGTTTTGTAATGTAGCTAATTTTCTATGCTGCAATTACCTCTTTATTTAGTATTATTTGAGTTTTCTTTTAAACCTATTTAAAATTTTTTTAACCCACATTTCCATTAAACTATTGGATTTGAATCAGTCACATTGCATTTTGGCTCAAGCATTTAAATGTATTAATTTTTCTATTATTCATTTTTATAATCTCATACTCAATTTTTATCCTTCGTAGTCATCTCCACTTGCTGCATTACTGCCCACGAGTCGTCCAAGCTTCAGGTGTGACTGTGCCACAGGAGCACTTGAAACTGGTTCTGGTGGTGTTCGTACAAAGTGTGGATCAGTGTCAGAGTACTTAGTTTTTGCCACAAGAACTGAAATACGTAGTGTTCATCTAGATCCGAGGGCTTCTGGTGTGCCTTTTAAACCATTAGTAAGTTCATTTTTTTACATTTTTATGACTTTCATTTGTCATTGTGTTACTTTAATTCATCAGTGAGCACTTTTAATATTCCATGTCCATTGTATGTTTTATTGCCCATATTGAAATTCAATTACAGAAACCATATTTTTCCTTTCTTCGCATTTTTTAACATCATTAAAGTACATGTACTGTGCAAACACAAACAATAAATCCATACATGAGTAAAACTGATTACTGAATTTTATAAAAACAACTGAGAATTAAATCATTCAAAATTGCTGGTTTTTTATTGCATTTGGTTGTATTTTCTGTGAATCTGAATGAAGAAAAATCCTATCATACAAAGAACGATATACTGGGAATTATATACTTTGATACCTTTCAATTTACTCTGTTAAGATCTCATTCTTTCTTATAAGTAATCATTTTAGGTCTCTCTCCTGAAAAATAACAATGTATTTATTTTTCCACAGGGAAATATGACCAATGTGGTAGGAGTGGACTTTGACTATGCTGACAAGAGGTTGATTTTCACCCAAATACGACCATGGGCACGCTTGGCATGGACACCTAGTGACAAGCCTGGCTCTGAGATAAATGAAATTTTGACAAAGGGAGTTAATCCTGAAGGTGTTGCTTATGACTGGACACAGCGCAAGATATATTGGACTGACTCAACCAATTCCAGCATTTATGCAGTTAACCTTGATGGCACTGGACTTGTAATGATTGTGCGAGTTGAAAGGCCACGTGCTATTGTTGTTGATCCTTGCAGTGGGTAAGTATCTACTTTGGTGTAATATAATTTTGGTGCAATTATTTTGGCTCAATATAATTCAAGCTTCTGACTACCCCTCTCTCGAAAAATCTTATCTACTTTGCCAATATTTTACAAAAATTTAATAGGAAATTTCAACTTGGTTATCACTTTAAATTTCAGATACCTGTATTATACTGATTGGGGTCGATTTGGAACATCAGGAAAAATATTCAGAACCACAATGGCTGGTTCTTTCAAAAAGGCAATAATTGACCGAGACTTATCACAACCCAGTGGACTATCCATCGACTATGAAGAGAAAATGCTGTACTGGACAGATGCTGTCAGAGAAAAGATAGAAAGGTCAACTTTAGATGGCATGGATAGGGAGGCAAGTTTCATGGATAGCTTTGATTGCAGATTCTTTTATTGGAATGGCTCTGATGTATTTTACATAATGTGAATTGTCACAAAAATAGGTGCTGGTCTCCGCAACAATTTATCCTTTTGCCATCACGGTGCATGGGAATCATATATATTGGACAGACTTGCAACTTAGAGGAGTTTATAGAGCTGAGAAACACACAGGTGCTAATATGATTGAGATGGTCAAGCGACTTGAGGACTCACCACGGGGAATACATGTCTTCTCAGCCAAAAGACAAGCCTGTGAGGCCAACCCATGTCATCTCAACAATGGAGGCTGCGCCCAATCTTGTCATCCAGGACCCAATTCTACAGTAATATTTTAAAATGTTTTATATACTTGTCACTTGAGATTGTTTCCTTGAAAAAATTGTTCAATGTTAAGTGTGTGTATGAATTTTTTCTGCCAATTAGGCTGGTCTTTGGCAACTTACTTTGCTTCCATGCTCGCTGCATTATTCCATTTTTTTCTTTACCTCAATATTATTTTTTATTGTTTTAGATCGCCCTCATAATTATCTTTTCTGCTTACTGAGGAACACTTTATATCCATGTCCTTGTTTTTATTATTTAAACTACAGTGCATTTCTTCTGTGCAAGGCTTCCTAAATCCTTAGAAATTTTACACATAGACACCACTTCTTCCAGCTTCATTTTAACTTTTCTAACATTTTGTGAAATGTGACTTCATTCTAAAAAATTCCATTTTACAGGCTGAATGCAAATGTGATGATGGTTCCAAACTTGTAAATGAAGGAAGAATGTGTGTGGCCAAAAATTTAACATGTGACAATGGAAAATTTTATTGCCGTAATGGTAAATGCATTTCTCGAATGTGGGCCTGTGATGGTGATGATGACTGTGGAGACAGCAGTGATGAAGATAAAAACTACTGTAGTAAGTTTCTTTTTGAGTTTTAAGGTTAAGAATAATATAAAAATATATATGATAATATTTATTAAATTTCAACATGCATATTCCAATAGCACTGCAGTCCTTGAATGGATCTTTTGTTTTCTTCCAAAAACAGCTTATCACTCATGCAGTCCGACAGAATTCAGATGTAATAATGGCCGGTGTATATTCAGATCATGGAAATGTGACCATGAAAATGACTGCAAGGATAACTCTGATGAGGAAGGATGCACATATCCACCATGTGCTGAAGGAGAATTTACATGTGCCAATCACCGCTGTATTCCAATGGCACAGGTAAAAAAAATTACCTCAATCTCCAAATTAGCACTTAATTAATGAATTTCTTTTTATTTGACCTTTTTTGCCTCATCAAACATCTTATATATTGATTTCATGTGATAATAAAACATTTATATGATGATAGAGTTTACTATTACTGAAAAAGAGCCATGTAAAATGTTTGTGGCTGCATTTTTATAAATACAGCACACTTCAGAAGTTTTTTTTTTCAGTTTCACAATTTGAATGGAAAAAATTTAGTGAGAAAATCTTATTTTAATAAAATCGTATTCTGAAATTTTCATGCAAGCATGCTTGATGCAAAAACTTTTACAAAGAAATTTGATTTTGCACTATAAAGTTTCATTGTTATAGGCTATGTTTTCCGGCATGGCCCCTACTCATTTACATGTATGCATAATAAATTAGGCATTTCTGTTCTACAGGACCATTTTTGTCAATGAAAGGAATTGTAATATACAAAATTAAGTGAGGCACAATTTTCTCCAATATTCTGCTGCACAGGCATCTCTGGTAGATCACAGGCCACGTTGTCTCTAATAAACCATTTTAGACTGCCATTAAGTTAGTCTGTGGTCAAATCACCAGAAGTGATGAAGTGCTTTGCCCAGGGTTAGATTCAAGCCTGTCTTAGACTTTTGGTCATCACATAGCATGTTACTCACTGGACAAAGCCAACTGGCACACAATGAAATTGACCAATTTTCCCAGACTAATTACATTTATTAAATTCACAATAATGCTTCATTATTGAATTTCATTCCCTTAAACCATGTTAGGTGTGTAATGGAGTGAATGATTGCAAGGATAATGGCACAACAGATGAGACTCACGACAGGTGTCCCAGAAACACAACCTGTCCTGCCAACCATCTCAAATGTGAAAAGACAAACATTTGCGTGGAACCATATTGGCTCTGTGATGGTGATAATGACTGTGGTGATAACTCTGATGAGGATGAGCTGCACTGTGCTCAGCGGACATGCCCACAGAATAGTTTCAGGTAAATAATTGCTGCCTCAATACTTGGGAAAACATTTATTAACAACTCATGTCTTCATATCCAAAGTTTTTATCTCCATTTTTTATGAAATGCTATTGAAACAGATTGAAGTATTTTTCAAATACATTAAAGTCTTATTTGTAATAGGAGATAGTTTGTTACACTGAATTGTCATTTAAATAACTGATCTTCATTGCATAGGATTTTTTCTTTGCCTTGTCTTTGGAAAAAAATGCATATCAAATGGGAATAAAGACATCCTCTTATATAATAAGAAGCAAGTTTTACAAATTAGATAACTTTTTAATTGTTTCAAATTTTAATTTGCATCTATTTCACCAGGTGTCCAAATCATCGTTGTATCCCTGCAACGTGGTACTGTGATGGGGATGATGACTGTGGTGATGGATCTGATGAACCACCTGAATACTGTCGCTCAGAAGGTAGAACTTGTTTTGGTGATTTGTTTACTTGTGACAATGGCAACTGCATACCAAGGATTTACATCTGTGATGGTGACAATGATTGCCTTGATGGGTCAGATGAAGATGATCGGCATCAGTGCAGTGAGTATCATTTTATTTCCTATACCTTTTGAAACTTCCTTGTCTTCTTAAAAAGCCATAACAGGGCTTATGAGTTATCTTTGTATATTCCTAATTAATTATGATGTCTCGTTCCTGCCATAAAGTGTTTCAATTGAATATGTTGTATTTTTTTAAATTTGTCACTATGAATTTTGAAAATGAGGCAGTAATTTTCCAGTGGTTTTGTTGAAATTTATAATGATCAATGATGTAATCCTTCCTTGCAATGATGCAATCCTTCATTCAATTTAAGAATAATCGCAGTTCACTTTATAAATATGGCTTCAATATGGAAAAACTTGATTCTCGTTTTTGTTAAGCAGGTAACAACATTTTACACAGCTTTGCATTTCATTGATTTCTCAATTTGATGTTATAGATGACCGCCGTTGTGATGAAGAGACTGAATTTACCTGCACTGAGAATAAAATGTGGAGTCGAGCTCAGTGTATACCTCGAAAATGGCTATGTGATGGAGATCCAGACTGTGTTGATGGTGCTGATGAAAACTCCACTTTACACCATTGCTCATCTCCTGAACCATGTTCTGATGACCAATTCACTTGTGCTAATGGACGATGCATTAACAAGGTAAGAAATGTTTCAAGCCTACAGACTGGATTTTATATGCCTATTTCTGGGATAAATTCTCATTGATGATTCTAGTTCATTCTTTATCTGGTTATTATATTTTTAAAAGTCATTTTTAACTTACCTACTCATTTATGGTGTATAGTATATGGCACCTCCATAGTAGCAATTATAAATTATGTTTAAATCATTCTTTCATCTTTTTGACACAGTTCAGTAAAGCAAGATGGATGCATTGGCATTGATAATAATAAGAATGCATTATTATTCATATTAGTTAGCTACATGCTGGTATAGAACTCATAACATTTAAGAATGTATTTGACAAAGCTTTATATAATATATAATATTACAAGATACAGTAGCAATCTAAACAATGTCACAATATCATGGACATTCTTTAATAAAATTTATCAGTTTTCAAGATATTCTTCAGTTGAATAAAAAGCTGGATTTATTAAATATTTTTAGTCTTTTTTGAAAATTCATTTAAATTATTTAAGGTTCTTTTATGTAAAGGAAGTGCATTATATATTGCACTGTGTACAAAGTTAGTATAATCTTAATCCGTGGGAATTTAAAAGATATTTACGAGATAGGCATTTAATTGTACATGAATATTTTTCGCTCTCCTTGTAGCATGTGCATGAACAATTTAGCTTGTGGATACAGATGAACAAAGGTCTATGTGACATGTATTGGATCATAAGACTGATGATGCAATAGGCAATATCTGTTCCTTTCCATAGAATGGCTTGATTTTTAGTCATGTGAAATCCCAACCCAAGATAATAAAAAAGAAAAAATGTCAATTTGTTTAACCTTTATCAGAAATAACACCAAAGAATTGGGAACATCCATTAATGCCAACCTATTTGCTTCATCGATTCTTGTAGTCTCCCTTAAAGTTAAATGGCAAGGTTAAGGCATCCATCAATGCATGATCATTAGAGAAGCTGGTCCTAGCTGAATTACAACCAGGTTTCTGAGTTTATTGTGAACACCTATCTTTGATGGATGGAGATATATTCTGGAGAATATATTAGTGTTATATTAGTGTTATCTGAGGATATATGTCATGGTAATTTTATTGGAAGGAATATCACTATGGAGAAAATAGAGAGGTTTCGTATAAAACAGAAATCATTAGTTGTTACAGAGATATATGCTCTTCAACTAGTGACACAAGATAAATCAAATCAATTGTAATTGAAATCCTTTCCACAAAAAATTGTTTATTAAGAATTAACATTAGATATGTTTTCATATATTTAGAAATATCCCCTGTTGCATTATATCTATATTTACCCTTAACATTTTAAACTTAGTGATTTTCGCTAAAGGATTAAGAATTTAGACTTATGTCACTGCAATTTTTCATTATTTTTTCATTTTCTCATTTCTTCATCTTTACAGGGATGGTTGTGTGATCATGACA
Source organism: Hetaerina titia (assembly GCA_037158775.1). Lineage (NCBI taxonomy): Eukaryota > Metazoa > Arthropoda > Insecta > Odonata > Calopterygidae > Hetaerina > Hetaerina titia. Next base: position 44,938,201 of record CM073776.1, on the reverse strand, counting down.
ATGACTGTGGTGATGGAACTGATGAAGGAAAATTCTGTAATACCCAATATAAAGCTTGCACTTCTGCTGAATTCCAATGCCAGAATTCTAAATGTGTCCGTCAGATGTATCACTGTGATGGTGAAGATGATTGTGGGGATAGTTCTGATGAGGCTGGTTGCAGTAAGTTGAATTGAGTTGGAATTTTTACTGTATAACATAGGCTTACTTCATTACATTTTTTTTCCAAAAATTTGTGTACCTGTACATTAATTTTGGGACAGATGTATCATATAAGTGACAAAGTGCTTCCATAGATGGGAATATATCAATCGATTTAAAAGTAAACATTAGTCTTACAGTGGTATAAATAGCTAGTAATCATAAATTCTTTATGAATATATTTTAGAAAATACAGAGCACATCTTCAGTGTTAATTTTTCATTAAATCACATTTAAATTGGATGTAATGAAATAGGTTGAGTGGTAACTGGCCAGAGATTCCTGGGTTTATATCTGGATGTTATCTCTTAGTGCATTCTCATTTTTATCAAAATTGTATGGTTTTATGTGTATGAAAACTTTCTAAGATTTTTATAAGAATCTGGACTGTAAAGGAGCTGACTACACTTTAATTCTCAAAAACTTTTGTGTTTTTAAGTCTTTAAAGATAACATCATATAGACAGATGACTACAAAAACTTTTAAGAAATATTTCAAAATAATACCCATGGGTCAAAAATTAAAAAAACACCTTTTTCATGTTTTCAAGAATAAATTATCCTTAAAAAATTCATTGTGTTCAAGTGCCAACTTTTGTAAAGTGTTTACTATATGGTTAGTATATTTAATGCCCAATTATCTACTTTTTAGAAAAAGAAACACCAACTTGCCCCACGGGTCAATTCCAATGTGCAGATAACTCTTGCATAGACCATCGCTTAGTTTGCAATCGTGTTTCTGACTGCCCAGATGATTCAGATGAACCAACTCACTGTAATGTAGATGAGTGCTCCAAGGTTGAAATCCATCAGTGTGGTCATAAGTGTGTTGACACTCCCACTGGCTATTACTGTGAATGCAATGATGGATACAAGTAAGTTTATGTCCAATAGAATTGTTAGACTAAGGAAGGTGTGATATTTCATGCATACATAGTATTTATATTTTATTTAATGAACTCATAAAAAAATGTTTAAGCATGCTTTTAACCTGCATAAATGTGCATGAATTTAAAACTGACTTTGGCTGAAATACCTTTTGCCACTCCAAGCAATTTGAGTGCAAAAATATATTTTAATAATTCTGTAAGTCATTCATACTAAATAAATGTCAATTTTGCAGGCTTCTCAGTGGTGGAAAGGCATGTGCTGACATTGATGAATGTAAAGAAACACCAGGAGTATGCTCACAGAAATGTTCTAACACTCCAGGGTCTTACTATTGCAAATGTGCTGATAGTTATTATGAAAGAGAACCCGATGAGCATACTTGCAAACGAAAGGAACCAAAGCCAGATCCATGGCTGGTGTTCACCAACAAATACTATGTCCGAAACATGTCCTTGGATGGTACTAGATATTCACTCATGCATCGTGATCTCACAAATGTAGTGGCCCTTGATTTTGACCTAACTGATGGTCGAATCTACTATTGTGATGTCGGAGCAAAGACCATATACAGAGCATTCTTGAATGCATCAGTTGGAGATGAGAAAAGAGAACCTGTAATTAGACATGACAGTCATGGACTTGAAGGTCTTGCCATTGACTGGGTTGGAAGAAAGCTTTACTGGCTGGATCGCCACAGCCGCCATTTGGATGTTGCAGAGTTGAATGGACGCTGGCGCAAGACATTGTTGGCTAATGTGTCAGATCCCCGAGCACTTGCTTTGCATCCAGGAACTGGTCATTTGTATTTTACCAGCTGGCAACTACAAGTATGTAATTTTCATCTCTCAAACAAAAATATAACTTATCCTCATAGGCGAATTTCATGACCTCATCTCCAAGTAGCTGAATCTAATAATCCTCAATTTGTCATTATTTCAGTCCTACCAGAGGAAAATTTGTAGGAAAATAGGAAATAGATTTTACTGCTAATATTTACTAAAATTTGTTGAGTTTAAAATTCATTGGCCTGGTAACTAAATAGTTTTTTTAAGTAAAGAAACGGTAGCAAAAGAGAATTTGTAGCCATATTTAGTGAAGAGATTTTTATGAAGTTGAATTTTCAATAATCAAAAATTGGGCCAAATTCAATGTACTTGTTCTTTTAAACATAAACAGTTTTAAACAAAGCAATGTTATCAGGCATAAGGAGAAACAGGAGTTTGTTTTTCATAGCTCATTTTTGATTCTGTTAACTTTTTCATATTCATGTTTGTTATTCCTGAACTTTGTGTTTAAATATATGGAATAATATTTGTTTTATTAAATTCATTCATAATATTGTTCATTGATTGTCATTTCTTTTGCAGGCATTTATTGGTAGATTGGGTATGGATGGCTCAAACTTGACACGTATTTTGAACTGGGATGATGGTGTTGCCTGGCCAAATGCTCTTACAATTGATTACTTCACTGATCGCATATTCTGGGCTGATGCTCATTTGGACTACATTGCTTTTGCTGACCTGAATGGAAAGGGTGTGCGGAGGGTCATCACTGGTCCTAATGCTGTTCCTCATGTCTTTGCCTTGACTGTATTTGATGACTTAATTTTCTGGACAGATTGGAATTTGAAGGCAATCTCTAGTGCAAACAAATTTACTGGGGAGAATCTTAAAGTTCTCAGAAATACCACACACAGACCATATGATATACAGGTAATTTAATAAACTTATGAGTAAAGCTTATGATGAAGTAAAACCTTTCTCTCATAGAAAGGAAATTACCAAGTGAAATTGCAGTAGATATATGTAGATCTGCATAAATACAAGTGACAAAGCATTTATAATCCACCATTAAAATATTTCACTTCATATTTTGTTAAGGAAAGTTAGCAATTTATGAATTGAAATATTGGTTCTTGTATAAGACATTTTTAAGTATAATTTTTAAAGAGGATTGCCTTAAGGGAAAACATTCAATTATTGTAAAATCTCTATTGTCAATTGAATTCATTGAGGGAAAATTAGAAACCTTTGAAATAACATGTCTTTTTTGGGTTTCAGGTGTTCCATCCATTGCGCCAGTTACCATACAATAACCCCTGTGGTAGTAACAATGGTGGCTGCTCTCATTTATGCTTAATTGCTCCTGGAAATAGTGCAGTTGGAGTTGCTAGTGGAAGCCGTTTGGAAGATGTAGGTGCCAGGGATGTGAGCTATACATGTGCTTGCCCAAACCAATTCTACCTGCTTGCCGACAATCGAACCTGTGTAGCCAACTGCACTGATGGCCAGCATCGCTGTGGTCCTCCAGATGAGAAATGCATTCCATGGTTCTGGAAGTAAGTATTTTAATTTTAAGATAATACTAATTAATGATCATTACTCCTTGAGTTGGATATTTGTAACCATGGACCACAAACTTGCATGTGGTACTCAATTGACTAACATCTTACAACAATGTCTGAGGCTGAAGCAACCATGAAAGAAAAGCTCCCAGGCATACAGTTCTGTTCATAGTCAACTAATTATTTATACAGTTCTTATGCAAAAATAATTTTTATTCTTGAAAAATATAAATGTGGAAATAAATTCTTTGGGTTTAAATGGTATTTACAATGATTAAATTAAACCTTGTCATTAATATTAACTGGCATATTGTAAAGAAGACATACCAAACTAATAATTTATATTCCAAAAATGTCTTTTATTGCAATATTCCTTCTGACTATAGGCTTAATAGGCTTTATTATTCAGTTTTTGGAAACCTCTGAAAAATTTTGCAATGCAGCAAATACTGATAGAATAGAGCACCTGCATAAATTCAGCTGCAATAGCACCAGAAATGCATTGAAAATAATGGGTTCTTCATGATCCATTAGTGACAAATCCAGAAAATATAGGTATTTAAAATAATAATCTGATGGTACATTGCAATATAGTAGGACTTTTATCCTTGTGTGGATTATTTCATATTGGTATGTTTTGTCTTTTATACAAAATCACAGTTTATATTTAAGGAGTACAAAGCTTAAATTTACTTAGGAAAATTACATCATAAACTATTGGTTGATGTATTAAAGTCTCTTTAATTTTTATATTCATCAACCATACTGACATTTATCTTCTGAATTGGCTGAGTTTTATAAGTTCAAAATTTATGCCAAAATTACAGCACTACTTCACACATTGGCTGGTCCTCATCAGATGATTTCTTTTTTTTTTTTAATGTTCAGATGTGATGGAGAAAAAGACTGCGGTGATGGATCTGATGAGCCCTCAACTTGTCCAACAAGACACTGTCGCCCTGGAATGCTACAATGTGCAAATGGCAATTGTACTGCTGCGGCTACTGTGTGTGATGGAGCAGATGATTGTGGTGATGGGTCTGATGAGCAGAAGTGTGACCGTGAGTGCCCTGAATTGGAATACAAATGCCGTAGCAGTGGGAGATGTGTACTGGGAGCATGGCGTTGTGATGGAGATGCTGACTGCAGAGATGGAAGTGATGAAGACCCTGCCATATGTCGTGAGTGTTTCTCAATAAAACTTTACATTTCAGCCTTCAGTATGACATGTTTTATGTCATATATCAATGACTTAGATGTAAATTCAAAAGCAAATATCTGTCTCTTCTTAGCAATTGTATTTGGGCTTGGGAGTAAAATAGGAGGGAAGAAAGGGAAAAAGAATCAAATTTTCCAGTATGTTTGAGATAAATTATCTCAGGAAGGCAAATAGCACAGCATATTGAACTTTAACTGAAATCTTATTTAAATAGATTACTTCTGCAAAGTGGAGTAATGATGACAAAATGCATGATTGTTGACATATTTCAAATAGTGTCTTGTCTTATTGAACAAATGTATAAGTTCTTAATGCAATTGAATCAGTTAATGATTTGAGGTCATCTGAACACTTTTAGTATTATAAAATTGATCACATTATATCCGAATGTTTGATTGTCAAAATTCATCGTATGTTAACACTGGGTCTTGATATTAAATTTTGTACCCTTCCAACCCATAAGATTCCATAATTAGGGCTAGATTTATGAAAAATATCTTATTTTAATTTCACACGCACCTTTGAGCTTAGTGCTAAGTGAGCTGCTATGCTCATGAACCTTTGGGTTGATTATGCTGGTTATATGGATACTTATGATAAAAGTGTACTGGTTATAATGACCATATAAGCTAATTTATGTTGAAGTATTTAATTAATTGGCAAAGAATTGGCTTATTTTTATCAGTAATATTGACAATTTATTTGTGTTAATAATGTAGAGTACAATATTTTAGTGTTTTTTGTTCAGTTAATTTGCTATAAAAGTTCACCAATGGAGTAATCGCATCCCTTAATGATATTCTCAATAAGCCAAGAAGGACAATTTGATGGTAATTAAAGTAGAACTGTAAAGAGATGTATCCTATTACATTATGATTCATTTTCATATGTGATGCACGCCTGTAAAATAAATAAAATTTTTGAAATGGACAACATTATTTAGAAACATCTATTGGGCATATGCCATCCTTACATCATTGCTGACCCTGTTGGCGGCAAGGTAACATCCTCACTTGCCAACCCAGGTGTTGTCGGTTCAATTCCTGTCTAGGAGGGTTTTCCACCTAGCGCTTGGGTGTTGGTAGTTGTCTTCAATGTAATGTACAAGGGTTAGGTAGAAGAAGGGACTATGAAGTCTCAATCTCGTCCTAATAAAGTTGTTAAATTAATAAATAAAATCCAATAACTGTTGCATGCATATGTATGGGTGAATAATAATATTGAAGAAAAATTCCATTCTATATTAATCATAAAAATCAACAAATACCATCAACAATTTCAGATCACCGAGCATGTGACCCTGATACAGAGTTTTCTTGCAAGAATGGCCGTTGTATACCTAAACTATGGGTGTGTGACTTTGACAATGACTGTGGTGATGATTCTGATGAGCCAGCATATATGTGCAGGTAAAGTACTAATTGCATGTATGTTCCATCTTTGCAAGTTTCACTTTAAATCACACTTCCAAATATTCAAGAAAATTTTGCTCCTCTCCTTAGTTTAATTCAATAATTTTTATTTATGATAAATAATCAATTGTAAGTCACCACTGTTCTTCTGTCAAGGGTTCAAATGTAAAAAAATAAGCTAAATAATGTGTGACTATATCCTACTGATTGGATTTTAATCTCTTTTCCACCCATTTCCCATCTTTGAATTGATCATTTCCAGTCTCCTAGTTCAGCGAACTTTAAATTATCTGTGAACACATTACCTATGCATTTACCTTTTCTTTTAGTCAGTATTTTCAACCATTTTTACAACAATGTCTTTCAATGTTATTGTTTCAATATTAATTTTCGAGTAAGAAAAAGTTCCATTTGTGGTTGCCATTCTAACTCAATGTATAATATTTAAATTGTAATATATATATATATATATATATATATATATATATATATATATATATATATATATATATATATATATATATATATATATATATATATATATATATATATATATATCTTTCACTGGTTAAAATAAAAATTAAGACTAATTTATTCTAATCAACCTTTATTGCATACATAAAAATTACATCAAAGATAGCATCCTAAAGGGGTTGTTCCCTAGCCGTGTTACCCATTGCTATTTACTTTGCATGAAACCCATTGAATTTCAAAGGCAGATTTTTTATGTTTTCAATATTTTTATAACCTAATTTCACAGGCAAAGGAATTGTACCAATGGCTGGCAGAGATGTCCTGGACGCTCCAATTACCGATGCATTCCAAAGTGGTTGTTCTGTGATGGAAAGGATGACTGTCGTGATGGGAGTGATGAACTTCCAGAGAATTGTCCAAAATGCCAAGAGGCTGGAGACTTCCAATGTGGAAATAACCGCTGCATTCCAAGGTTAGCCTAAACATGCCAATTTCATTAGGATTCCTTATTTCTGAGAAAAATTCCTGAATGGCTGAAATTTTAGTTATTGAATTCTAACGAAGATATATTTTGGCATTGAGTTGTACACCCTTGCCTTAAGAAGAACTACTATTACAGTGTAATAGTTTTTAATGATCAATTATAAATATTTCATTGTAAATTTTTAATATTTTCCCAAAACTACTAAATCATTAGCAGTTACTATTTCATTAATCTTATAGTTATTATTAACCCAGCTGCTGTACTGATTGCTAACATTTTAACAGCAAACTATTAAGATTTTCCCAGAAATACAGCAGTCATTAGTAATTAGATTAGTGTAATATTGAAATCGCCTAATTTCAACTATTAGTCAAGTTGTATTTCCAATAGATAATCAGAAGTTGGCAAAATTATTAAGCTTGTCACTCACTGAGATGCAGTGCTCAGAGAGAGTGGAGCTGCTGATAGCTTTGGAGATTGCCCACCAAATGAGGCATTCCATGCTTCCCATTTAGAATGGTGCACATGCACAAGATTCAACTTCATCAATCAAGCTCTGGAGTGTCTCTTGAGGGTTTCCTACATGGCAACTGTGCATTCAGAGTAAATTATTTTTTACCAAATGAGCATGCCATGTTGAACAGGAGAACATTCTCCCGGGAAGTTTTTCAATGTTCCAGCGGAACACTCAATCCATGGTCAGGCACAGCACATCCAAGTGGATACACTGTGGTTTAAATGCATGTATTTTTCTTAAATGGTACTTCTCCACAGAGGTGCTCTAAACTTCTCAGGAGTGAGAAGCTTCTATGACAATGCCTATCTCATGCAAATATTAATAGAATTGTCGAATGTATTACATTTGTGGCTTTTGAACCTCAAATTATTAATAACATCTAGATTTTACCTGATGCATGTGGAATTCATGTGAGAATTGACAGTTTCCAATAATGTCTTTTCATGTAATTTTATTCAGTGATTATTGTACTCAATTGGGCTTACTATATTAATATTATATTAACCTCCATTTGTTTCATACATATGATTCCCAATAAACAAGGTCTATAAACTCACCAATAGCACAGTGCATGCTGGTTGAAAAAAAGACTCCCTACCTTGCAGTCAGCAAATACTATATGCTGACATATGTATGTAAAATACTTGGTTTATAAAATTAAGGATGAATGAGGAGCTGGATATAATTAGCAATAAATGTCAGGCATTTTAATATTTATACAATAACTCCCTCTATAATTACTTCTGAATTTTCTATTAACTGATCTCCATAATAGCAACCTTCTAATTGTATCTTTCTCCATGTTTTCTCTAGGCGCTGGCTGTGTGACTTTGAAAATGACTGTGGTGACAACAGTGATGAAGATGAAAACTTATGCAAGGGCTCGTACAGAGATTGCTCAGAGTCAGAGTTCAGATGTGGAAATGGTAAATGTGTACCTGGGCGATGGCGATGCGACCATGATGATGACTGTGGAGATGGTTCCGATGAGGCTGACTGTGTTGGCTTCAAGTGTAAGGTGAGGCTGAAATTTGTCCACAAGTGCAAAATGTTTGATGATGAATGAAAGATTTGTTTACACATGTGAAGAGTGAGAGAAATATATAATGTAAGAGTCAAACAGCTCAGCATATAGTATATGTACTTATGCAAGAAAAGAGAGAGAGACACCTCTTGGCTTAAAACAGAAATGAGGTTTCTTAATAACTATATTGTAATGAATAAACTAAGAGTATACGTAATTGGTGGATTCATGCATAACTTTTTAAAATTGCTTTATATTAGAATGAAAAACTATGGCTTAATGATTCCACAATATCTTATTTAGATATTACTCAAGTTCCAAAGTCCTATATTAACTTCAGGTTGGGTACTTACAAATCATTAATGAAATAACAATTGGTGAAATATTTTTTTCCAGAATGGAACATTCCAGTGTGCAAGTGGCCATTGTATTGCCTCATACTTCCGATGTGATGGAGACCGAGATTGCCGTGACCTCAGCGATGAGAAAGACTGCCCACCTAGACACCCAGGAGGAAGATATTGCCCCGAGACCAAATTTGAATGTGACAATCATCTGTGTGTTAGCCAAGGGGATCTTTGTGATGGAACTGATGACTGTGGGGATAACTCTGATGAGAGACCAGCTCTTTGCAGTAAGATAGTCTTCATGTGTCCATCATTTTCCTACCTAATTTATTAGAATAAAGAAATGTATATCCCAAATTGGACTGCAGTCGATCCTCTTTCATTTGGAAGCCTCCCTAACATTTATACGATGACTTCACTTCTGTCTGTTTACATATTTATCTGTTTCTAAATCACAGCAATAATGTCTGTCATGTTTAGTTGAGATTTTTATTGATTCAATAGTTCAGTCCTACTGAATGGTTCAGGTGCGAGTAAAGTGTAATGTAATGATTTTTTAAATTGTCTGATGTCTCTCCAGAGGCCAGTCATCTTTAGTTTTAGTGAAGCTTACAAGTATATATCTCATTTAGATACCTGCTTGGAATTATTACAAAAAATGCTTAATTCATCAGTTTATATCAAAGAATATGACTCACACACTGCACATTCATTCATTAACATATTGGTGTGGTCATATGTTTCACATTGAAACACATCAGTGACTTTCAAGACAAATATAATTATCATTGTCATGGCATTTCATAGCATACTTCACAACATAAAATATTCATTATCTTCTATGTTTATTGCTAAATAATAAACCTCTAATGTTACAGAGAACTTCAACTGTGATGCCCTTAAGAGATTCCAATGTGAAAATCACAAGTGTATACCTAGATACCAAGTTTGCGATGGCATTGATAATTGTGGGGATGGCAGTGATGAAAATAACATGACACTTTGTGCTGCCCGCATTAAACCTTGTGATTTGTATGCAGAATATCAATGTGCCAATAAAAAGTGTGTCGACAGAAGCAGAGTTTGTGATTTTGCTGATGACTGTGGAGATTCTTCAGATGAACTTGGCTGTCGTAAGCACTTGTTTTATGTTTCTCTGCTATATACTCATTGATTACTTTGAGTTTTAAGTCCCTACTTGTAATATTAATTTTTTATTTAGATCATTCCAAGACGTGTTCTGAATTAAATAAGGGTGGCTGTGAACATCACTGCATGAATATAACTGATGGAGGGTATATCTGCGCTTGCTACTCTGGTTTCATTATATCTTCTACAAACCGCAAGAAGTGTGAAGGTAAGTAATATCTCCTTTGCTTTAGTTTTCAGTTTTCAACCATCCATTTTATGTCCTCTAGCAGTGGTTCTGTTGCAATAATTTAAAATTAGCAGCTATTTTTGTGGATAAAGGTGCAAATACATATATGACTGCACAGAAAATAATCCCTGCTCACCTTTCATGCATTCCTTTGCACAATTTCTATCTTTCCAGAGAGTGTGAAAAAAGTGTCAGATTATATCAATACTATGGTAAAACCTATCAAATGCCAAATCTGTTTGAGGTGAAAATCTGTCAAATCCAGAAATATCATTGTAGTAATGCATGATCACTTTGTTCTCAAGTAATATCCTCTGAAAGATGGAACATATTAGATGCATCTTGAAAACCTTCACAGTATTTATTTCATGAATATGTTGCATTTGAATCTTTAAGAGGTTTTTATTAAATTTTAGGGGAAAATTTGTAAAATATTTCCATTTGGGCTTGGAGTTGTTAAACATTTAAATACTACCGCTCTTAAACATTTAGTGCTTGAAAATGCTCACATTTTCTGGGTTCATAATTTTGAAAGGAGTATGAAAATTGAATTCTGCATTAAAGTGTTTAATTCTACCAAAATATTTGTCTATTTTTTTAAACTTGCTTTTTTGTTAAAATATCACATGGTCCCCTGCAATGTCCCCTCTGAGAAGTTTTACTATATATATAAATGAGCATTATAGTGGGCATATGCTTTGACTGTCATTTAGTTTTATAAAAGTGAATTTTTTCACTTAGTGATTGGCATCATTTTTGAGAAAAGATTGCTTCTTAGGAGGTATTAATCAATAACCACAATGATTTCAACGCAAAATCAAGCTGATAGATTAAGGCTGCACCCATCATTCATCATATGAAATTCCCAATTTCCAATCATCTTCAAAGGACAACTCCTTATGCACCAATGTCATTTTTACTAGGAATCTACTACCTTCCTTCCTTCGAATTCTTTTTGTAGTCCAAATGGTTCTACTCCTTTTGAGTCAATTCATTATATCTGCAACCCCCATAAATTATTTGTATGAGTGCTAAAGCAGCAGTTATGGCATTATCAATTTCCATGAATTTTTCCCACAATATAGTCCCGGTCAATATATTTAAGCACAATTTAAATAATTTGTCCATGATACCCCTTCCCTGTCCAAAAAAAACTTGACTTCCCCCATTTCTTATAGGAATTGCACAAAAAATTACATGTTCATATGCACTGTGCAAAGCTAATGAGACATCCTTTGTTCTCACAATATGGTATTCATAGTTAATTCCATAAAATAGGAGTAACATCTAAATTTGTAATTAAATACTTTATGTAAAATGGCTACTATTGGCAGAAAACCTGAATTTGAATTTAAGCTTTCTTGATCAGGACTTGCGAGTATACTCCATTTGTACAGAGAGTTATCACTTTTACTGGCTATGATAAGGAATTTGTATTTAAATTAAGTGTTCAAAAGTGACCATTCAAATTTAAAACAAATGGCTACTCCGTTCCTGTTTTAATTAAGTGAATAACTAGGGAAAATTTGGTCATTATTAGCAATGTATTATCAGAAGAAAAGACAAATTAAGTTCAATGGTGATGTCAATGTGTTTGTCATTATAACAAAATATTTTTACCTAGATGATTCTCATTAATTAAATTTTATTTATGTTCCTCTTCAATTTCCTTATTGTTTCCTGTTTTTTTTCCAAATATTCTAAAGCATAAAACTTATTTTATGATTTTTTCCTCCAGATGTTGATGAATGTGCTACATTCAACCATAAGTGTTCGCAGCAGTGTACAAATCTTAATGGCACATATGCTTGTTCCTGCCTTCCTGGATTTGAGCTATCTGACCAATTCAGTGGAGTTTGCAAGGCAAACAACTTGCCTTTCCAACAGCCAGTTGATGATGATGATGAAGCGGCTCAGCTAGCCATGGCAATGGCTCTTTTGTTTGCGAATGGGCCAGAAATCAGAGAATTGGTGCCATCAAGGAGAAGGGTATCTGATGTTTTGGCTGGTGAAAAGAGGATAGAGGCATTGGATTATGATCCTAAGCAGCAGGTTGTTTACTGGGCTGATTCATATGATCGTGCCATTCGTCGTTCATATCTCCCTGGAGCCAAAAATGGACAAGTTCGAACAGGATATGCTCAGGATTTGAAGATGAAAGGTAGTCTGAAGTCTTGTAAAGTTTTTTGTGTTCATTTATAGTCCTATGTAGATTTTAACTGGCATATAGCTCTGTTTATGGATTTTTAAGGACATTTAGGAGCTAGTAATGTAGAAGAGAGACAATGGATAGTGGAACTCATTGCATTTTTCAATAACTGAATAATTTTATTTGGAATATGTCCTAAATTGGTTAATATTTGGCAAGGTAAAGTTTTTTCATTCAAATCAAAACTATTTTTCTCAACATGAATTACATTATCATAGTAAACTCTTTGAACCTTTAATCAAATCAATATTAAAATAACCTCATCACTAAAAGAGTATTAGTATTAAACCATCAGAGGTCTTATTCCTGTTGCTTTTGGTAAATTTATTTGAACTTCATATTGTATGTTTATTGTGGATTTCAAACTTCTATATACTATAGTGTTTTTAATATTATACTCTTTGATTTTACCCTAAAGGTAACTCTAAGCCAACAGCTCTGGCAGTAGATTGGGTTGGTGGAAATGTTTACTGGGCAGAGACAGACAGGTCAGGTCAGAAGCCTCGTGGCAGAGTTGTCGTAGCAAAATCTGATGGTCGTTACCGTCGATCTCTCATTTCAACTGGACTTGAGCAGCCAACTGCTGTGGCTGTTGATCCAGCTCTTGGAAGACTTTATTGGTCTGATGCTGGTGCTGCACCAAAGGTAAATTGTAGCTAGAGACATCCTTAGAGAAGTGAATCTTGAAAAACTGTTTAAATTACAATTAAAGCTTCAAGATATTATTAAGTTAGCTGCATAATAACACATTATAAGTTATAATTTTTAAATTTCATTTAAAATTCATTTAACATATTACTCTTGAATTTAGAGAATGTTTTATCTAAAATTTTGCTTTTCCTGAATTCATTTTAATGGTTTTTATTTTATAGGATAATATATGCATATACCATTGTTTCATATGTTTACTAAGGGTCATGACATCTATTTTTGTAAATAACAAATCTTTTTAGAAACATAGTTATGATAGAAACATAGGCGTGATAACTAGTGAAAACATTTTTAACCATTATGTGATACAAAACCCTTTTTTTTGTCAATTATAATTAAGAGTTATGACACTTATGATGCCATGGAAAATATTTTAAAGTATTACTGCAAGCAATAGATAATTGCATATGTTGTCATACTCATATTGCCAAATACAAGCATTTTCTCTTCTTCATTTTACATGCTATCTTTCTCCATTGAATTTCTCATAACTTAATCTATATTTTGTTACTCAAACCATTTGTATAGGTTGAGGTATCATGGATGGATGGTTCAAGGCGTCGGCCTCTAGCCACAGATGGCCTAAGGCATCCAACTGGTTTAGCTGTGGATCATGCAATGGGACATGCTATCTATTGGGCAGATGCTAAACTGAATACCATTGAAGTCATGAAACCTGATGGAACTAATCGGGTTGTTGTACTTAGAGGAGGTTTGTTTTTATTTCCATTGTTTTTTTTAAGTGTTCATATTAATCTTGTTCTAAAGCCATGAAGTTATTCCTCTTATTCAAAGTGGTAGTAAAAATAAATTTATTTAAAAAAGTGAAGTATTTAATGCCCCTCAAGTATTTTTGTATAAATTGGTTTGCTCAATTATCTTATTGGAAGTTTCTCAGTAATTTTGGCTGGGAAAATTTGACTGCCCAAATTTTCTCTGCTGTGGGGAAAAATAAAGCCACTAAGTACAAAGGGTAAATGTTAGCTATAAATTTGACTCTTCTACAGAGAGCTTCTTTCAGAAATGAGTTAAGGGGAGAGCTTTAATCTCAATGATACTCGGAAAAGAAAACCAATCATCTCAATGCAATGTGTGTATGAAATGTGCAGTGTAATTTTGAATATCAAAAATAACTCTATGCCCCCATAGCCTTGATGCAGCCTGTATATTTATACATTTTTACAGAATATTTTATACATAATTAAAATTTTAAAAATATTATTTCTTCAAACTTTAGTGGTCATAAATATGGTTCAATGCACTTTGATATCCTTTAGTGTAATCATTCCATTATGTTTATTTATGCAACTACATTGATAGAACTCAGGAATGCCAGAGGTTTGATAATTTGCACTTAGTGCTGGTCTTAAAAGTCAAAGAAAATGTGCACATTTTTCTAACTTATATTAATTATAGTGTAATGTACTTTTTCCCAAGGATATTGGTATTAAAAATGAAAATCACTGCCAAATTTAAACAGTGTATTTTTCAGTTCAGAGTGAAGTTCCTATTAGCATAGTCAGGGATTTTTTCTAGTGAATATTGTTGAATTAAGGGATTAAAATATTTATTTTTTAACACTTATTTTGCTTTTATGCACTATAATGGTTTATAAGCCATCTGATAATGTTTTTTACTCCTTACCCTGCCTTCAACCTCCTCGATGCCTCTCATCAGGTATCTTTCACCACCACTCCATAACCTTTCTGCATGAATGTCAACATCTGCCGCAGGCCTCATTTGCAGTTGCCATACATGTAACATATGTATAACAATTTGAAATACTCTAAAAGGCTTCCTCCATTCCCTACTTTAGCATTTTTGCTTCACCCCTTATGGCTTATACTTTTGTCTCTCCCTCCCAATCTGCACTAATTTCACATGTTAGTATTGTAAGTTTCTATTTCTTATTTTATTAGTGACTGCTTTTTCATTACAAAATATCTCCTAATATGGATTGGGTAGAAGATCTCAATTGTAAAGGATTAATTAGTTGTTTAACTCCTATCAATATATTGTGAGAAATTTATACTCTATATTTGTTCAAGTCTGTGCTCATTGTAATCAGAAAATTCCTGTGAGTTGTAAGTTTGGTATCATTAAAACTTTCTGGTTGGTAATTGTTTGTTTTGATTTTAATTTTCTGTATTCTGCCTCCATTATGCCAGTCAGATTATTCATGGTAATAATGAATGTAAGAAGTTTCATTCAGGTTCACTATACTGCACTGGGTGGGCAGTTAACTAACAGTGTAAGAGTCTGATGACATAAAATCATGATTAATTAGTCATAAGATATTGAGATGAGTTCATTTATTTGAATTTTTGTAAAGTTTACATTAAAAAATATTTAGCTTGCATTATTTATGTATTTCTTCTTTTATCTAGAATATTTGAAACACCCAATATCACTTGATGTCTTTGAGAGCAGTATCTATTGGATAACTAGAGATACAGGAGAGCTGATGAGGCAAGATAAATTTGGAAGGGGTGTACCCGTAGTAATGGCTAAAGATTTGGTTAATCCATCATCAATCAAAGGTATGTTAATGTTGCATTTGAAAATTTTTATTATTTGTAATATACAGGATGTTTTCTTCTCCGTTTTGTTTGGTACTTGATATTATGTTTAAAAGCTGTCTTAGTTGCAATTATTGTTAGCGATATTAGCGATTATAATGATCATTTATAAACTATCTATGGAAGTAATAAAGTAAGTATACTTTAGGTATGGTGCGCAGGTATTTTTTGGTCAAGCCTGAAAATAATAAATCTAACTGGGATAAAATGAAGTGCAGTGAAACAACTTCTAATAATGCATGCTCTCATGGCACCTTATTGGTTAAATTCCAAAAATGTTTAGATTTCTAAATAGTTGATAATTTTTTCCTTCAATATATTCAGGAATCTTGAAGAAAAAGTACATTAGTAACAACTTCAATCATTTATTCGGAACAATGATAATGTCATATCTTGAAGTAATTTTGCAATACTATTATTTATCCTTTGATTTTAATCCCACAGTTTATCATCCATACCGCTACAATAAGACACTACCAGACCCATGCACTAAAAATTCATGCTCACATCTCTGCCTTATTGTACCTGGAGGACATCGTTGCATCTGCCCTGATAACTCTGGCCTACGAATGGGCTTAGGAGGTGGTATTCCCGGAGGTAGTGAAGTATTATGTGATGCTGCTTCAGAGAGACCTCGACCTGAACCTCGAGTTTGCCCTTGCCGTAATGGAGGAATTTGCAAAGAAGGAGAGCCAATAATTGAAGGAGAGGAAGCTAGTCTTATTTGTGAGTGTCCTCCAGATTTCCAAGGACGCCTCTGTGATTCTTTTACCCAGAGGAACCGAGGACCCGGAGGCAGTGGGAACAGAGCAGGCTCAAGTGCCACTGCTATTGTTGTTCCCATTATTGTTGTATTACTGCTACTGGCTGGCATTACAGCAGTCTATTTCTTCCTTCGAAAACGACCCTTGTAAGTGACTAATTGGTGATTAATCATTAGTGTTTACCAATTTATAATTAAATATTATTTAATTTTTTAAATAATTCTTGAGGTTTATGCTTTAACTTTAAAGTGTCATTTTGTTTTCTGTTGCAGTGGCAAAATGAGTGGACTTGGAAGCTTAACCAATTCTCAAAGTGTGTCATTCCGTCAGGGAACAAACGTGGAGTTTGGATCCCCGACCTTCACAACAAATGGACCTCCTGTCAGAGGGGTGAGTTTCATAGTTACATTAGGCTGTCACTGACATTTGTTGAGAAGGAAGTAGAGGGACTTCTTTTATGGATAGTTTTATAGGTTTCAATAGTACAATATTTAATCAAAGGTTCATTATTTATGTAATCAGTATAATGGGCATCAAAACCTTGCAGTATAGCACAATCATGAACCTACATTGAAAAGTATTGCAGTTGGCTGAATACTTGATCTCTGCCATGGCAGATAACTAATACGAGTAGATCTCTAATTTTTTAGTGTGTGCAGCCTTTGGTTGCCAATCCTGTTTCATTGGATCATCCACTGTCACAATCAACCTAACTTGGAACTTCGACAACTTATGTAAATAAGAATGTAGAATGAAGGGTTGTGGGCAATGATATGGTAACCTATATAACTATTTATCTGAGAAAACAAGGAAGAAGTATCACTCCATCCATTTGTGATCAAATGTATTGCATAAGAAAGGCTAGTGTTATTGAAATGCTGAAAAATTGGGCTGGGAGTTGCTCAACTCAAGGAGGAAGAAAGCATGCCTGAAGTGCATATACCAGTCTTACATTTGGGATGTTGCATGGTAAGACTTTTCAGAAAGGTCGGAAAAGTCATAATATCTGGGAAGAAAGTACTATATTTTTAAGATTGAGCCGCAAAGGGATTTTTCTAATGCAGGATAATATTCATTTTTAAACTTCAGGATAGAAGATTGGAGTGCTCTACCCAAAAGTATCTTAGAGCCCTTCCCAAGTAATCCTGGGACTTTTATGGCTAGGCTGAGAAAATATAGATTTATTTTTATGTGAGAGTGTTGTTTATGCCTCAGCATATATTTTTCATTTTCTGTATGAGTAATATTTGTATAACTTCTTTTTTGCCTCCTCATGTCACCACCCGACTAAAGGTCAACTTGTAATTATTGTGTTAATAAGAATAATAAATATGGTGTTAGGAATTTCTCTAATTGTGGGTAGTGTATACGCAAATTGTGAGTTATATATAAGTACATTGATTTCTCTGATTCCATTTATATCTATCATTGCTAACATCTTTTTAGCTTTATTATTTAGGAAGTGATGGAAGGATAGCGGGGATTACTGGAGTGACAATTATAGAGTAATATACAGCGGTGGGGACGAGAGCCAACGAGGGGTTGCCGTAATTTTAAATAAAGGGGTCGGAAGAAGCGTAGTCAACATAGAGCAAGCGACAGATAGAATTTTACTCGTAGAGATTAAAGCAGAGCCGACGAACTTGGTCATTATTCAGGTATACATGCCACCGAGCAACCACAAGGAGGAAGAAGTCGATAGGATGTATGATGAGTTAGAGGATATCATCGCGAGTGTTCCTGCAGGGAAACATTTGATGGTGATGGGGGATTGGAATGCGACGGTAGGCGAAGGAAGAGATGGTGGTGAGGTGGGGGACTATGGGTTAGGCACGAGGAATGAACGCGGGGAGAAAGCAATTGAATTCTGCAGGAGACAGGGGTTAGTCATCACTAACACATGGTTTAGACACCACAAAAGGCGTAGGTATACTTGGAAAATGCCAGGTGACTCAGAAAGGTATCAGTTAGATTATATTATGGTTAGGCACAGGTTTAGGAACAGTGTGATAAATTCGCACAGTTTCCCAGGAGCGGATGCGGACTCTGACCACAATTTAGTTGTTATGAAATGTAATGTTCGTTTCAAGAAGATAAGGCAAGGGCGGCGGGTTAGGAAATGGAATTTAGAAGCAGTAAATGAATTAACGAGGAAGGAGTATCAGGAGGCTGTAGAGAAAATAATGGATGACGGTAAAGAACTGAGTATTATCGAAGAAAAATGGGAATGTATCAAGAAAGGGATATTGGAAGCCGCTAAAGACACTATAGGAACCGTTAACGGGAAAAGGATAAGGAAACCATGGGTAACGGATGAGATGATTGCAAAGATGGATGAGAGAAGAAGATGGAAAAATGTAAACACAGAGTTAGGCAAAATGAAGTACAAAGAGTTAAACAATAAACTGAGAAGGGCCACAAATAAAGCAAAAGAAGAATGGTGGAAAACGCAATGCGAGGATATGGAAAGTTTACAGAAGAAGGGTGAAATTGGTGCTCTATACAGCAAGGTTAAGTTATTATCGGGAAGTAAGAAGGCAAGATCTGTGCTAACAGTTAAAGATAAATGGGGTAAGATAATAGTTGAACCAGGAAAAATCCAAGAGAGATGGAAGGAATATATAGAAACACTGTATGGTAAAGAACTTAGGCCGACAAGGTTAGACATAGAAAAGGAACATGACGTAGAAGAAGATAGCTTAGGTCCAGGCATACTCGATGATGAAATAGAAAGGGCATTAAAGGAGATGAAAGCAAATAAGGCTGTGGGGGTGGACAATATTCCTGTAGAAATGTTGAAATGGTTAGGGAAAGGTGGGAAGAAGGCCATATATGGGCTGATTCGTAGTATCTATGAGGAAGGAATCTGGCCGGAAGATTTTGTGAGATCGGTGTTAGTTCCTATTCCAAAAAAGGCAAAGGCTTCGTCATGTGAGGATTACAGAACAATAAGTTTGATATCCCACGCAGCTAAAGTTATTCTCAGGATCATCAACAAAAGGATAGAGAGTAAGGCAAATGATTACTTAGGGGATGATCAGTTTGGGTTCAGGAAAGGAAGAGGTACGCGTGATGCCATTGCAGTAATGAGATCACTAGTCGAGAGGAATATAGAATACAATCAGGACGTTTTTGCCTGTTTTGTAGATTTCGAAAAAGCGTTTGATAGAGTGAATTGGGAAAAATTAATGCTTGTATTGCAGAAAATAGGAATGGATTGGAGGGACAGGAGACTGATCCGCAACCTGTACATGTCTCAGACTGCTCAGGTGCGAGTGGGGAACGGAGAGTCCGGATGGGCAGTGTTAGGAAGAGGTGTAAGGCAGGGTTGCCCTTTGTCACCGGTACTGTTCAACGTATATGTAGAGGAAATGATTAAAGAGGCATGGGAAGAACTGGAGGTAGGAATGAAAGTCGGAGGGGAATTCGTAAAATCGGTTAGGTTTGCTGATGACCAAGCATTAGTTGCTCAGTCAGCCAAGGGGTTGCAAGCATTGTTGAGTGAATTGGAGGTTCAGTGCGATAAATATGGGATGAGAATCAATATTAGTAAAACAAAGGTTATGCGATTTCCCAGAAAGAAAAAGGCTAAGCTAAATATTAAAATAGGCGGGGAAAAAATAGAGCAGGTGGAACAGTTTACATATCTCGGAAGTGTTTTGGACCAACACGGTCAAAGTGGTAGGGACGTAAGGAGAAGAATTGCGCTAGGCAAGGAGGCTTTCTCAAGGAGGAGGGAGTTGATGACGGGGACGTTGAGTAGGGATGTTAAGACAAGACTCGTAAAAACTCTGATATGGAGCGTGGCTATGTACGGCGCGGAAACGTGGTCGCTGAAGCAGGAGGATAGACGTAGATTGGAGGCTTTTGAAATGTGGGTGTGGAGAAGAATGGAGAAGGTGAAATGGACAGAAAGGAAAACAAATGAGGAAGTACTAGAAATGGTGGGGGAGGAGAGGGGTTTGTTGAGAGAAATCCTATGGAGGCAGGAAAAATGGATGAAAGGCGTATTGAGCGGTAGTGGAATGTTGAAGAGAGTAATAGAGGGGAGAATGTTGGGCAAGCGAGGTAAGGGCAGGAACAGGATAGGGATGTTGGACGGGATGAAGGGAGGAAGGAAGTACACCGAGATGAAGAGGGACCTGATATAGATTAGTTTGCTAGGTGGGGAGTCACAAAATGTTTATTTGATAGTTGTGTCCATCCAAAAACCTACCTTAACCGGTAGATTACCTAATAATAATTTAGGAAGTGATTACTAAATTTTGTGAATAAATTTGTAAATTTTAAAATAAATCAGTAAAAATTGTAGCGAATCATGTAAATTAGAGTTATGCCCATGCAAACTTACTAGCATTCCTAATTTCAGCTCTAGATAATGGAAATAATTATATTGGGGTTTGTGAATATTATCAAGCATGGAAGAGTGTACCACATTGCAAAAATAGGTGAATAATTGAATTTCTAGAAGAGCAGCAGTCAAATATGACAGGAAGAAGCAGGAGGTTCTCTAATCTATGAGATAGTCAGTAGACCATATTCAGACATGTCACACATGAAACAGACATCCTCCAGCCATCATGTGTTGTGTAGGAAGTTTCCACTCGTGGGCACTTTCATGGTTCTAGAATTTTTAGTGAGGGACTGAATAAGTTTCAACCATTTTCATTTGTTTAATGCCGAGAGTGAGTATTTCCTAATGGATTACTACTTTTTATACATTACCATTGATTCACCCTATCACAATTTAAGTCAAGTGTACCAATATGACAAATATTTGTACAAAACAAAAACTTCCCCAGAGAGGGACTTTATGCATAAAGCATTCGGAAAATTTCAGGCAAACTACTGAGCCTGGAAAATAGGACTAAAGTACAGCATTTTTTGTACACCATTACAATTTAGGATATCTTTCAGAAAAGGGTGTTAAATTTAGTGCAGCTTGACCACGTTATCAGGAATCTAACTCCTACAAAAGATAAGCAATTGATTAAATGGTAAACAAAAGTGTTTGATACCAAACCTTGCAGAAGATGATCACGTTACACTTTATCTGCTTTGGTGATTAGTTCATAATGAAGCAATGGTAAATTGAGTGCTAATGGAATAAGGGACACAAAATAGTATGGAAAACATTAAAAAAATTAAGTTTATTTTCAATTTTTGTAGTAAAATTGGGAAAAAGCAATGGTGGTGCTTTAACTATTGGGGGAAAGTGAAATACATAGAATATCAAGAAGTGAAGATAAAATGTAATCAGAGGACAAAGAATGGTCAATGAATATAGTAAAATGAATATTAATCAATTGTTTTAAACTTACCACAAATGAAGAACTTACAATAATGTGAGTGAAGATCTTGATGATGGTCATAAGGAAGTACAACACAAAAATATGTAATCCACTTAGTGTGTATTCTTGCAGTTTTGAGTTAACATATTAGTTTCTTATATTCCAAACATTCTTGGATGTATAGTTCGAATTTACAGGACAGAAGTAAAAATATTCCAGTGTCTGAGATTTTGTAATAATTGCAAAATTGTGAAACAGGCAGTCATAAAAGAGTAAACTATTAAGTTGCAAATGATACATTCCAAAACATTGAAACACGGAAAAGGAGAGTGCATAAAAGGCAAGGTCTACTTCTGCATAAATTATTAGAGCTATTCCTAGATAGACCCTGTAATAGATATACTAACATTTGTAAAACTCCAGTATACATCTATCTCGCTGATACATATCAGATTTTTTGCATCTTGCTTGATTCTTTGTAGTTTTAATAAAGTATCCACTTATAAATAACTGTTTAGGGCACCTCTGTCTATCTGAAAATGACTATTAGGTCTCACCATATTAGCTTGTCCCCCTAAATTTCTTGTCAAATGTGATAATGCATCCTCTTTAGTGAAGTAGAATTTACTTTGTTTGGGTTGTTTCTGAAGGCTTTAATTTCATTGGCATACTCTCTTAAAGATGTATAATGTTGACAGTCAATCGTTTTCCTTGAAATAGAATTTAGTTAAAACTGAGGATACTTCTTCCTCATCTAAATGGTTCATTCCATGGTGTCATAAAACAAAACAGTGTCCTTTATTTGTACTTTGGTTCATTGCAGGAGCCACTCAGTGTTGAGTACAGTATGGGTGACATCAGCTCCAAAACAAGAGATTTCAGTAATCCAATGTATGATGCTGTTGTTAGTGGAGCAGCTGATGGTAGTGAAGTGAATCCAACATCATCTACACCACCACCACCTACATATGAGGTTCCAGCTGATGTTATTGCCAACAAGAAAGGAATAAGTCCTTCCTCAGTGGCTGTCCTGCCACCCTCCAGTATCATCCAACGCTCATCCCCTCCACAACTACGTCGTAGGGAGCTGGACCCGACGTCAACAGACACGGGGAAGGACACTCAAAAGCTTGTGGAGGAAGATAAATCTGAGTGCTAGCAGAGGGTTAGGCCAAGGCGCCTAGGCTCTCTGCTCAAGAGAACTGCTTGTGCAGGCAGGTGCTCCGTAGTGGCCCCTAAAGGTGGTTTCCTTCTCTCCACTCTGGGTGTTAGCTATCCAGCCAGATCATGGGTGGAGAGGCTGAGACCAGGCTTATCATTCAGTGTCTCCAAGGAAACAGATCAAGAGTTGGCAAGAAGGCAATGCTCTGAACAGTTGTCCAAAACTACATCACTGAATGAGAACTGGGAATCTTAAACGAATGCTAAATAGATGATGCATCTATTTTTATCTAGCAGAGAGGGAAAATGTGCAGTGATTTTCTCCCATAGCTATTTTGTCAACTTGAAATGGCTCATGAGGGGACGGTATTTATTTCTACATTCTCCAGCAAACAGAAAACAGCATAAATGCAACATTCCAATGTCATTATTTTATAGCTGTGGTTTCCTTTACTCCTCCCTCTAAATGCCAGCTGAGTTTTATGCTCTTTCACCCAAAGACTATTTTGTTATTAATCAGAATTCCATATATCCCCTTGTATGAATTTTCTGGGAATAATCAGTAGTTGTGGTGATTTGTTTCAAGAAAATTTTTAATTTTCTTTAATGTTTTCTCAATGAACACTCCTAACCTGAACATAGTTGACTTCAGTGAGTATTGCTTAACATTCCATAGTTTTAAATTAAGCGAAAATGTAATACAGAAGACCCTTTCAGGTGAGTGGAAACTTGATTAGTTAATTTAGAAGATGCTGGAGTTGATTGTGAACATCATGACATTCGTTCAGAAATCATTTCTAGAAACCTTCATAATGATTTAAAATTCACTTGGACTCAAGATCACATTATTCCAGGTTTACCATTTCATGTTTGTCAAATGATAAGCCAGTGCCAAGTGATTTACTTTACCATTAAATTATTGTGTTCTCCATGTGACATTGTATAGACCTTAAATGACTAGTTATGCATAAAATGGTAAATTATTTCAAACTGACAACTATTAAATTAAAATTGGCCATGCCCAAGGTTGAAATCTGAAAAATGAATGGTGATGTCAATTTTCGGTTATTTCCATCTTAATCTTTAGAACTACTTTTCCTTTGCTTTGCATAGGTAACAACATTTGGATAGAAAATATGTATGCTCAAGATTTTTTTGAACCTCTTCCAGGATAAATTTGGTTCTCTCAAGGTTTAAGTGAATTGGAGGTCTTCTTAACTTTTTTTCAAGTCCCAATTCAAATGAGTGCATGATTTAGTAAGTCTGCATATAATGACGAATGAATGTGAATGAAAACTCGAGATTTAGCCCTACTCTGATTTGAAAGGTGAGATTTCCCTAAAAATAAAGAGTTTATATAAATCTATTAAAAGAGATTGCTCTAGGAGAAAAAGAATGTGAATGATTAACTTCATTATAGTTACTATCGTTTTTTACTGATACTATTCTCATGGAGACATCCCAGCCTATTTTAATGGCATTTTTATACATAATATGACAGGTTGTGTAAAATATGTGGAGATACAGATATTAAAGTTATTTTTATATTGGTTGGGAGTCTAAACAAAGAGAAGCTGAAAATAATTTGCAGAAAATTTCCAATGTAAATATTGTGTGTAAAAATGTTTTTATGAGATGCTCACTCAGAAAGGAATGTTGAGATGCTTTGTGATTGATTTGGTTTTATATATTTATCTGCTGCTACTGTTCAAAAAAGCATTTTGTACGAGTATTATTTGCTAATAGCTATAAGGAATAATTCTGCAAATGTTAGGATTGCTTGACATTATACAAATTAAAATTTTTTGCTCAGAAGTCATTCAGCACAAAGAGAGTGGTATAAATTGTGGAAATTTTTCAATTGTGCTTAAAATTTGCTTGGCAAATATGCATAATTTTATCTTCAGTTTAATCAGTATGACTGATTACAAGGTGGGAAATCTTTTTTTGTAAGCAGCTGTTTTATAAGCATGTCTTGAAAGGTTTTATTTGTTTGTGTTTCAAAGAGGTTACAAGTTTGTTACCCTATAGTGGAAGACTAATTGTGACTGTGCATACAACATTGCATGAAAAAAAAAAACTGAATTAGTATATGTGAAAATATATCAAAATGATACCGTCCATCAATACCATCAAATTCCATATGAACTTCTTATATATGGAATGCAAATTCAAAAAGTTTATGTTGAGAATTTTTCCTTCCGTAAATTTGCACAGGAAATGCGAACAAGAAGGCAGGCCTATCAATGAGATG
The DNA here is from genome assembly GCA_037158775.1 of Hetaerina titia. Classification (NCBI taxonomy): domain Eukaryota; kingdom Metazoa; phylum Arthropoda; class Insecta; order Odonata; family Calopterygidae; genus Hetaerina; species Hetaerina titia. The sequence goes on along the minus strand of CM073776.1, from coordinate 44,912,939 downwards.
AAATACCTACCTTTCGGGATTTAGTTAGATCCTTCAATTAGAGTAAAAGTAAACTCTTCCTCACTAACATTATTTTTGTGCTAGAAGATTCTGTTTTCATTGTCAGTGTTTGTACATTTTCATCTGAGCACAACCAAATATATAATTGTTAAGTTTGTCTGCATTGTGTACTTAGTGGTCTAACTAAAACCCAGGAAAGCCACATCAAATGTCCTTGTACAATTACATTGTATTAAGGAAACAGTTTTTAAATCAATAAATTTATTTGAATCTCAATTACTTTATCAAATTATTGACTGCTTTCTGTCCATCCAGCACAGGTCAACAAACTTCAGCAATCACTACCTCAAACAAGTGCAGATGAAGAGAAGTATAACACAGATGAACTCGGTATAAGATGTGCATTATTATCTAATTGGCAAAAAGTGAATGGAACTCAATTCATACCAATCTGGAAATTGTAGATGCATGAATGAAAAATATTCAATATGGACTCTGGACACCAAGAGTATTTTTTATGAATTTTAATGTATATTATTATTTGATTAAGGCCATGGATATTGACCTATATTCAAGAATGAACAGTACAAATGGAGCAAGTAGCTCTCCTCTCACAAGCTAGTGCCAAAAAGTTTGCAACGTACAATGCCATACTTATGCAACATAAAACGTTTTATTGTATTTTATTTTTCTTTTGAAATCTTATAATAAACTACAAAACAATTCTATCATACTATTAATCGCCTGGTGGTGAGGGTCATCATTTACTTAATGTTGGATCTTATTATTACAATTACAATGGGAAAGCATACATATGTCATAGCACCAATTTTTTTATGTTCAATAGGAAACCATTACCAGGGGCATAGGAAGAGCAATTTATAAAGAACCTTAGACCTCATTCTTGCTAAAATGACAAATACTTTGTGGCATTACAATGTATTAATCAGCAAATCCATCTTTAATGGTTATGGGTATAATATGCCAATCTTTGCACTGAATGGTTGAGGCCTTAACTTTGTAGAAATCCATGTTTAACTTAAGAAATTAATATTATTAGATATGCATAATCAATGATCTTGCTTGAATGATATCCATTGCTATGGATAAATCAGGTGAACTTTTTTGGAATAATTTTTGGAGCACTAATCAGTGGAAATTTTCTTTATTTCAGGCCCTCTCCTGAAATTATTGATGGATACTAATAATTTGAGCTATGGTTCGAGTTAAGTATATCTTACTAGTTCAACATTTTGTTGGTTCCAGATGGGCAAGTAAAAGTGAAAAATCATATAAAAATTTGAGCAAGGTGACAATAAAACCTAATGGACATTTAATAGCAAAGCCAATACAATTGAACTTATCACTTGGACATTGAAGCTGTTAAAAGTCTACACAAATTTGGTGCTGATTCAATCCTTTACTGCTCTCAGTAAATATTTTTTCTTCTATTTCTTGATAATATTTTTTCCCTCTAATTAAATAAATGTGATATTTGTGTATTAATATTGTACCAGACTCTGCTTGGGCTAGTGTAAGAATGCAATGATGTTCAACTGATCAAAAATTGAAAACAAATACGTGAGTGTACCACACTAGTAGTTCTTTTTGCAGGCTCATCCCGCTAATGTGTCCTTCCTTTAGTCTGAGAGAGACTGGTGGCTCAGAAAGAGATTTTCTTTCACTCGTCAAATTTTATTTGTTGAGGTCTGACTACATGAAAGCCAATTATGCCATTGTTATTTCTGCTCTTTTTATTCATTTTTGTGACTTGATACTTTGTCTTCAATCACAATGAAGACTAACTATGTACTTGGTACTTTTGCTTGGATTTTTTAAAACTTGGTTTTGATACTCACTCTAATTTGGATTATGATGCAAGCCTTAACCTAACTCAATTGGTCAGAGTATGTCAATGAAATACTGAAAAGAGCTGGTATAGTTGTTTGATTAACTTGCACACTTGCTTAGCCATTGATTAAATGTATGTATGAGATTGGATAGAGACTGGAAAGTACAGACTGTCTTGAATGATGGGGGCAAGGTGCAGAGAACTATTTCTTCATTAACATTCAGAAACTTAAAAGCCATGTATGAGTAAAAATCCCAAATTGAAAAAATCAATGTAGTTAAGGACTGTACTGTAATTCAAATCAAGCATTTATCCAGAATAATAAATGGAAACAAAAGTGCTTAATTATAAGTTATCATCAAGAATGAGAATGAAGGTGAGAAATATTTTAAATTGTTTCTGGCATGACTTAGTGGAACTGCTTCATGATTTTAAAAAAGACTCAAAAACTTTATCAATTCCACATAAAAATGTTAATAAACATAGAGTAAAAGTTTTATAAATGTGGATTTTACACAGTGTTTAAGTTCTTTTAAATCAAAAAGTGAGCACTGCCTCCAAAAATAATTAGATTTTCTTCTCCCTTTTCATGTTTTCACTTTGGTGGCATCACCCTCTGTTCAATCATCAGCATTGACTGTTAACATATATTTGCATCACATTACCTGAGGTTTTCATCTCTAAATTAACTTCAGTGTTTATTTTATTGCATTGATGAAAACTCTTCACCCTCAGTTCAGCACTCTTCAGTAATAATATGCACTCTTTAGTATTATTTACTCCCACATTTCTATTTATTAACTGTAGAAATGATTCTAAACTACTGCTTCAAAAATTTCTTTGCTCGGTCACCTAATTTTACTAACACATCAAGTGTCTAACCCCATTCTGTTCTAACTGTAAAAACCCTGGCCTTTCACATTCCCAAAGCATCCTAATGGCCTAAGTTCCAATTCTTAATTGAGTGATATATGTCATTGATGCTTCCTTTAATAGCCCCCAACTGGAGATCTGAATGGGGAGCCATTTTACCTCCAAAACAATTTACACAAGAGGATTTCATTACATCAGTTATTTAAATGAAAAAGTGAATTGAGTAAGGCAATACTCCTGAAGATAGTAATGTGGTGCTTTCTTGTTGTCTTTTACATATTAGTGCTGCAGAGTTAAAAGTAGTTGCTACCATGCCTGCCCTGAAACTAGTTTAAATCTACCAACCAACCTCTGTGGTCTCCACTCATATGATGAAGACCTGCTGCCTACTTCTGCATTTAGTTGATAGCCTATTGTTTAGGATATCACAGCACCCTCAGCACCTTTGTAGGATTATATAGAATTCATAGCCATCATATGTGTACATAAAGAGAGTCTCAAATATCCTCTTGAGTAATATTATTAATTGTCCACAACAGCTTATTTGGTAAGTGCATACATTTATTTCACAGTAAAACTCCAAAGATATAGGTTCTACCTTCTGCAAGCTAAAGAATGGACTTAATCTCTTGAGGATTTTGGTTAAAACCTCAAGCGAAAGCCCCATTTCCATGTCGTAGATAATAATTTACCCAGTTCCTGGCTTATTATTTTCCCTACAAATTTTAGCAATTCTGACATGATATTATTATCCTCTGGAACTTTTTTGTTTTTCATTTTTTGCTAATTTTTCCACTTCGAACAGTATTAAAGGGTCAGTATTTATATCTTCATATATGTACTGGTAATAGGTACTTCTTTCTCAGTCATTACTGCTTTATCATCTTCTTCTGACCTACTTAATACCATAAATATAATAATCAACTTGAAGGTCCATTTGGTAGGTGATACAGGAGGTCACCCAGTACTAAGCCCGACAGTGTGTGAAATTTACAGATCAGGGTAGTGTTGTGATCTTCTTGCAGCGTGGTGACGAAACAGGATTTAGGATCTTTAGCAATTATTGAGACGACATGTTCAACTTAACGTGGGCCGGAAGTGACGTTTTAAAAAAAACGACTTCCTACTTTTATTCTACAAAAACAAAAGCAAACACATACAAACATCGCTCAAGCCAGCCCAAAAGAGACAATGTTACCAACCTTGTACAAAACAACAGCAACTTGATTACACATATACAACACCCTCACTTAATCTAGTTGCCCCAGACATTCACATCCTTCATGCAGTTAAAATGCTTTTTCTTAGATAAACTTTTAGTTAGCATATCTGCAGGCATCTCATGTGTTGACTTAAATTTCACAAACACTTTACCATCTGTCACAGCTGTTTTTACAAAATGGAACCTTACATCTATATGCTTAGATCTTTCCTTTACATCAACACAATTGGCATTCTTAACTGCTGACTGATTGTCATTATACATGCACACAGATTCTGTGCCAAATATTTTTCTGCAATCCTGTTTCAAAATTTCCCTCAGGATTCGACACAATATAATAGCTTTCTTGGTACAAGCAGTTAGGCTGACATACTCTGCTTCCGTTGTGGATAAAGCCACACAGGATTGTTTTTTACTTTCCCATGCTACAGCCCCTTTAGCAAATTTAAAAACATACCCTGTACGAGATAGTCTATCAATCTTATCACTGGCAAAATCTGCATCAGCATAGCCCTCAAGGAACCCACCAGATTTTGAGTAGGCAAGGCGATACGTTGATGTGCCCTTTAAATATCTCAAAACCCTTTTTGCCAACTTCCAATGTTCCATATTAAAGCTATTATTAAACTTACTTAATTTTGAAACAGCAAAAGCAATGTCAGGCCTAGTACAGGTCATTGCGTACATTAAACAACCAATTAATCCTTGATAAGGTACATCAGGACATTTATCTGGATCTCCAGGAGCTACATCCAACCCAACTTCCATGGGTGTAGAGGCTGCACAAGCATCAGACATGTTAAACTTAACCAGCATGCTTTTGATGTACTCTTCCTGATCCAGTTCAATTCCCTCACTGGTTCTAGTTAACCTCATCCCTAGAATACTTTTGGCCTCTCCAAGATTTTTCAGCTCAAAATGTTTTTTTAATGATGAAACTAACTTGTTCACAGTGTCACCATTCTTACAAAACACCAAAAAATCATCCACATATACAGCTATTACACAAATATCAAGTCCAATACCCTTAACATAAATACATGATTCTGTTGTCAAATTCTTGAAACCAAGACCTTTAAAAATACTCCGACATTTGTCATACCATGCCTTGGATGCTTGTTTTAAACCATATATTGCCTTAAGCAGCAAATACACCTTACTCTCCGCCCCTTCAATTACAAAACCTTCAGGCTGCTCAATGTAAATTGACTCTTTAAGATCACCATTCAAGAAGGCTGCAGTCACATCTAGATGAGTGATATTTAAATCTAGCTCCACAGACAATGCAATCAACAATCTCAAGGCAGAATAGCTTACTACAGGAGAGAATGTTTCATGGTAATCAATACCATACTCCTGGGAATAACCCTTTGCTACCAGCCTTGCCTTGAAACGCTCTATTTCCCCAGCTGCATTCACCTTTCGCTTGAAAACCCATTTACATTTTATAACTTTTTTGTTTTCAGGCAAATCAGCTAAAGAAAGGACGCCCTTCCTTGCTAAAGCTTCCCATTCTTCCTGCATGGCCTTCCTCCATTCATCCCCATTTGAAGACAAAGCTTCTTGAACAGTCTGAGGATCGCAGTACAAAGACATTGGTTGATTACAGGCTGAATTAATTGATGCCAAAAATAAAACATGATCTGGAAATTCCTTTGGTATTCTATTCCTAACAGGATACCTACTTTCTCCCGGATCAATACTCTCCTCCCTCTGGCTATCATCACCTGAGCTTGAATTTTGCCCACAATAGACACGACCACTTCCTTCAGTCTCAATGTTTGAGGTATCATTATTACCCTCACTACTTGTGCTAGTGTTTTCATTAGTTTCAGCCTGATCATTTATGCTGACCTCTGTCTGGGGCTGGGAGGTGAAACACACGCCCCCCCCTAAAAGTTCAGGCAGAATAATTGTATTCCTCAATGTTTTCCCAGTTAAATGCTCTTCCCTGAAACTGTCCTCAAAAAACACTACATCCCTCGCTTTTGTTACTCGTCCAATGTTTTCAGGATTCTCCAGGAGATAACCTTTGGATTCCTCACAATATCCGACAAAGTAATACCGTTTGGATGTGGCATTTAGCTTTTTTCTCATGGCCTTGGCCACATGAGCATAGGCAATACAACCAAACACCCTCAAATGACTAAGGTCAACCTTATGACCTGTCCATCTCTCCTCAGGTAATTCATTCCCAATTCCCTTAGCTGGTACTCTATTCTTTAAATACACAGCTGTTTTACATGCTTCAACCCAATAGCTCTTAGGTAACTTGCACTCGGATAACATGCATCTAGCCCTCTCTATAATGACGCGATTTGCCCTTTCAGCTAGCCCATTCTGCTCAGGATTATATGGTATCGTTGTCTCATGTTTTATTCCCTTTGCTCTAAGCTCTTCTTGCAGAGCCTGCCCCATGTACTCACTACCATTATCCGTCCGCAAACACTTAATCCTGTTCCCCGTTTCATTTTCTACCTTAGCCTTAAAGGTTACGAAACATTCTAGGATAACATGTGTTTCCTTGCCTTTAATGAAGAAGGCAAAAATTTTTCTAGTGCAATCATCAATAAATGTGAGCATGTACAGTTCTCCCCTATTGCCAGGAGGGTCCATTGGACCACACAGGTCTGAGTGCACCAAACTCAGCTTTTCACTCACCCTTTCCGTTCTCGGTCCCACAGTGAAAGGTTTTTTAACAAGCTTTCCTTCTACACATGCCACACACGGTTGAAGAGGCTTATTACATGGATAATCCAGACCACTGGCACGCCCCCTTAATATCTGCATATTTTTATGCCCCAAGTGCGCTAACCTTCTGTGCCATAATAGCTGAGAATGATTCCCTTCAGTAGTTGCAGCTAATCCCACAGCACCCTCCCTGACAACATTGTCACCTGAGGTACACTGTTTTAAATCTAGACTGTACAACCCATTCTCCTCTGTTCCCGAGGCTTGAATGACTCCCTTTACATGTAAAGTTTCAGCATCAAATAGTTTGCACCCAGATGAATCAAATAAAACAGCAGTACCCTTTTGCACTAACCTATTTACAGACAACAAATTAGTTGAAAGATCTGGCACATAATTAACATTTGATATGGTGGCAGTACTTCCCTGAATCAAATCCATTGATGCACTACCAATACCTGACACTTTGATTTTGTCATGGTCAGCAACTGTTACTTCGTCACTTGCATCTGGTCGAAAATCTGAAAAGTACTCCGTAGTTCTTGCCATATGGGAATTCGCCCCAGAATCAATGTACCATTTATGACTCCCCACTTCACAACGAAGGGCTGTCAACCAGGCAACTGGATTCCCTTTCTTGGCACCACCACTTGATTTGCTGTTCCCGCACGACACCTTTGCCCCTTCCTCGGGACAATCGCTCTTGATGTGCCCGATCACTCCGCACTTAAAGCACCTGGCCTTTCTCGGATCGAAGGTGGACTTCTTGTTCTGCTTACCTCTGGCCCCGGACGTACTCGAACTCTGCTCCGAGGACGATGAGCACCCTCCCTGATGCCTCTGGTTCCGCTTGGCATAGAATACAACCTGCTGCTCCTTGGAATCTGTGGCCCGTTTGTACCCTTCCTGCAGCAGCCTCTGCTTCACTAGGTCAGACTTGATGACCCCTGTGACTGTATTCTCTAGAGCCATTCGAAACGGTCTGTACTCCACCGTCAGGCCCCGCAGCATCAAAACCGCGAGCAGCTCGTCGTCAATCTTCTTGCCAATGCTTTTTAGTTTCGCATCGACTGTTGTGAAACGTTGAACATAGTCCTCCATATTTGTGCACGTTCCCAAATTGATGTCGAACAGCTGGTCTATAAGGGCGACATGCCTGTTCACACCCTTATCTTCATAGGTGTGCTGCAGCTTGTCCCACATACCTTTGGCCGTCTTGCACTCCATGACTTCCATTTTCGGTCCTTGTTCTAGTAGCAAATATATTTTCGCCCTTGCTCGCTGTGACTGCTTTCGTTCATGAGCTGACGCGTCCATTGCTACTTCACTCTCCACGTAGTCCCAAAGGTCTTCGTGAAGCAAGTACATTTCCACGTCCATTTTCCACTGCTCGTAATTCACCGATCCTCGCAATTTATCAATTTGAGGCAATGAACCTCCGTACGTGATGTTGTTGATGACATTTGATTCCATTGTACTTGTCATCCAAACACGAGGCAACAATTTACGAGTACAGCTCGGTTGACTACAAGGCCGGAATCAGTTTAATTGAACCTAATTATCTCATGCAAACTGATCTCACACTCCTATTTCCACATTCTGGGCCCATAACCTGTTGTGATCTTCTTGCAGCGTGGTGACGAAACAGGATTTAGGATCTTTAGCAATTATTGAGACGACATGTTCAACTTAACGTGGGCCGGAAGTGACGTTTTAAAAAAAACGACTTCCTACTTTTATTCTACAAAAACAAAAGCAAACACATACAAACATCGCTCAAGCCAGCCCAAAAGAGACAATGTTACCAACCTTGTACAAAACAACAGCAACTTGATTACACATATACAACAGGTAGGGGGCCAGTTCCTTTCCCTGTACCAATCATGGTTTCCCAGGAAGATCTGGTACCCAAAAAATAACATAGCTTGTGTGAAGCTGAGGGTGCCCAGAGAGACTTGCCCAGGAATCAAACCCAGGTTCTATAGTCTGTCCAATGCTCTATCCCTTGACTGCCATGACCCACTCTACTTAAAACATCTTCAAAATATTCTGACCAATTTCTTCATGTTTTCTCATGCTAGCACAAAAAGGAGCAAATCAGGAACTTCAAATCTAAAAGCCAACCTCACCATGAATGGTGTGGGATTAGGTGGAACTTGAATTGTGGCCAACTACATATTGTGGATTCTGGAACATGGGTTAGTGGGCAAAGATATACATACATACACAGACTTGAATAAAGCATTCCTTATGCTATTCTTATGACATATGGGTCACAATGTGTATTCCAAAACTTGATATCATTTGCCATGGATAGCAAGTCTGTGATTATTGGGAAATTGGCTATTTTTACTTTTATTTACACCCATTTGAAACCTCCTTCATCACACTTAAGTGGTAAATTATCATTTTTCCATCCTTTTAGTACTCAGAGTAGTTTTTCATTCGATAGCCATAAAGAATTTTTGAATGCAACAATTTCAGAGTGTAAATATCATTCGTCGTACCCGGAATTAAATGCATATGCAAGCATATTAGCGAATGACTCCATCAAAAAATTACTATCATGGCATCTCCTGAAGTTTCTTGAAAGAATTTTTTATTCATTTTGTGGCACTCTGGCAAACAATTTCAAAGCTGGAGTCTTTTGAGGAGGAACAAGATATTAACTCAATGGTTTCAAATGTTAACCCATTATTACATGTAGGCTCATGATCTGTAACCTTGAGCAATGAGGAGCTAGGAAATATCAATTTTTTTGAGTACTCTGGGGGAGTGCATGCCAGGATACTACAATATATACATGTCTACCATTATCATGCTTCCTCCATTCAGTTTGCATTAGCTCTCTCATTACCTCAATGTAAGAATTACAGTGTATTTTAAAATCTTTAAACACCTCCATAAGTTTGGGACCTTATGACAGACATCCTGCTCCTTCATAGGTATGGTAGTGACCCACTGAATATTCTTTTGAATAAGTTTTTAAATGGCAGCATTTACCCTGGAGCTTTCAAAATCGGTTACTAATCCTGTATGTGTTGACAAAAGGGATATTAGTAATTACTGTCCAATTCCCATCCAGTCTTTATAAAAATCTTGTAATATCATGAAGGACAAAACTTATTCCTTTGATTGGTCATGTCATAGTAAATAAACATCATGGTTTCAGAAGTGGTTCATTGATTAAAACTAATGAACTCTTTTGTTCAATTATTTCATCTTGTGTACTCACTTTTGGAATAAATTAAGATCATCTACATGTAGCCAATGATTGATAATAATGGCCAATCCTTAAGAAAGGAAATATCTTTTTTGTAAATTATGTAAAAATCACTGAAAATGGCAAAATTTATTTCAATTTATCACCTGTGAGTCGTAATTCTTGTTGTACATTAAAATCTATTTTATGGTGAAGCATTTCATTAGGTGTTTTTTAATTTTTTAAGGTTTTACTTTTATCTTTATATTCCATGTCATCATCGTTATGGCACTCTTGGGTTTCATTTATCCCTCTATCTATATTTAAGCTGCATCCAGTCTCATCATTTAGGTGCCTTAATTGCTCAATTTAGGATGGATGCCATCTTGAATGGTGTCCAAACTCATTAGGTAATGAGAGGGAGCAAATTTAGGCAACTATTTCGGCCCTCGAATTTAGGACATAAGTATATTCAAAATATGCCATTCTGCAACCCCATAATTCCAAGAATAATCATCATGGTGGTAGTGTAACAAATAAGTTGGTCACAAAAACATTGGCTATTTCTATGAGCATACTTTTACGCATTGAAAAACTGAAGGCTTTATTAACGCAAAGTAGATAAAAAATTTTTAATTGTAGAAATGTAATACTATCTGAACTAATAATTAAAGCAAAATATAAAAAAGGATAATTTATAGAGTTAAATATAGTCAGATAAGCAAAAATGAATACGAAATTAGCACCAAAATCGCTCAATTTAGTCAATTAAAAGAAAGAAATAGAAAAGTTAAATAATAAACTGCTGAATGAATTGTAAAGTGAACTCAAAATTACACAACAACCATTATGCAGTTTTGCAACTACAAACAATTATTTTCACACACTCTCAATTATCAAAATATTTACATTCAGACATAATCTGTTTGTTCCTTTTTCTTAAATGGCTGAACCACTGCATAGGGTGCCTTGCTCAAGCTGCCTTTTCATTAGATGCCTAACATTTAGGTACCTAAAAGCATACTCCTTAATGAGTCTGGACGCAGCTTTAATATCTGTCTGTGGTTAATCATCTGGCTTCTGAACAAATGAATTTTTAGGCATTGAGATGCTAGACTGCCCTTTATTTTCCCCCTGCCATTTGACTTGCCAGCCTGAATAGCAATAGAGTCCCTTAATAGCAATAATAGATGTTACTACAGCATTACTATTATTATGTAATCTACTGGTTTTGGATGGACAAAACCACCAAGTAAATATTTTGTGACTCCTAACAAAACACAACAGAACAAACAGTCCCTCTTCCTCTCTGTGTACTTCCTTCCTCCCTCCATCCCATCCAACATCCCTATCCTATTCCTGCCCTTTCCTCAATTGTCTAACATTCTCTCCTCTATTACAGTCTTCAACATCCTGCTGCCAATCAATATGCCCTTCATCCATTTTTCCATCCTCCTTAGGATTTCTCTCAACCTCCTCACCCATCATACCCAGTACTTCCTCATTTGTTTTCCTTCCAGTCCATTTCACCATCTTCATTCTTCTCCACACCCACATTTCAAAAGCCTCCAATCTACATATATACCCTATGTCTAGCCCGTTTCTTTCTGGAAAATCATATAACCTTTGTTTTACTAATATTGATTCTCATCTCATCTATTGCACTGACTATCCAATTCACTCAACATTGCTTGCAATACCTTGACTGACTGACAAACTAAAGTTTGGTCATCAGAAAACCTAACTGATTTTATTTACTACCCTCCAACTTTCATTCCTACTTCCAGTTTCCAGCTCTCTACCTCCTACCCATGCCTCTTTAATCATTTCCTCCACATATATGTTGAACTGCACCGTTGATAATGGACAACCCTGCCTTAACCTAACACAGCTTATCTGGGCTCTCAGTCCCCCACTCCCACCTGAACAGTCTGAGACATGTACAGGATGCGGGTTAGCTTCCTGTCCCTCCAATCTATTCCTATTTTCTGTAATATACTTTTTAGTTTTTTCCCAATTCACTCTATCATACACCTTTTTGAAATCTATGAAACAGGCAAATACGTATTGATTGTATTCTATATGTGGGTCACGGTGGTCTAGTGGGTAGAGCTTTGGGCTACTGACCAGAGGGTCCCAGGTTCGATTCCCGGGCAAGGCACTTTGGGCACCTGCAGCTCTACCAAGCTAGTTGATTTTTTGGATACCAGATCTTCCTGGGAAACCATAACCGACACAGGGAAAGGAACTGGCCCCCCTACCCTGATGTGTGAATATTCACACGCCGTCGGGCTTGGTAGTGGGTGAACTCTACCATCACCTACTAAACCGACCTTCAGGTTGATTACTGTGTTTATGATTTTATGGTATTCTATATTCCTCTCTATTAGTGATCTCATTGCTGCAATGGCATGGGGCAGGCCTCTCCCCTTTGTAGGCACAGACTGATCATCCCCTAAGTAATCATTTGCCGTACTCTCTATCATTTTGTTGATGATCCTGAGAACCACTTTAGTTGTATGGGAAATCAAACTTATTGTTCTGTAGTCCTCGCATGATGTAGCCTTCACCCTTTTTGGAATAGGAACTAACACTGATCTCACAAAGTCTTCCGTCCAGACTCCTTCCTCATACATACTATGAATCAGTCCATATAGAGTCTTCTTGCCATATTTTCCTAAACATTTCAGTAGTTCCGCAGTAATGTTGCCTTCCCCCATGGCCTTATTTGGTTTAATTTCCCTTAATACCCTTTCTATCTCATCGTCGTGTATACCTGGACCTAAGCTATCTTTTTCTACGTCATGTTCCTTTGCTATGTCTAACCTTGTTGGCCTAAGTTCTTTACCATGCAGTTCTTCTATATATTCCTTCCATCTCTCTTGGATCTTTTCTGTGTCAGCTATTATCTTACCCAACTTATCTTTAGCTAGCAAGAATTCAAGAGCTCTACGGCCTCTAGGTTAAATAATAATAAGGAGGAAAACTCCAAAACTCCTTTTTTTACGGCCAGTGGAGTTTTCCCCCTTATTATTATTTATCTTTAGCTGTTAGCACAGATCTTCCCTTCTTACTTCTACTACAGCAAATATATTCATATTAATTTGCGCTTGAAAATTTTTAACCTGTTGACACTTTTAGTTCATTTTAATTAATTACTAGGGAATTGTTCCCCACCTATGTTTATCGACTTGGGCAAACAGTCTCAAACTATCAATTCTTCAGAGAAATGATTCTGATATCATGAGTGTCGTTTGGAAAGACCATCATTGATAGCTTATTTCCTCCAATCAAGTAGTATTAGGCGATAATAATTTTGCCTTATCTGGTGTGGGCATTTTATAAATGAATAGCACGCTTTTTACTATCAACTTATTATAACATGCAATATGTGTTTCAACATTTAGGTGTCTTCATCAAGTAAATGTTTGTATTATAGCGACTCTGTGGTTTAATATACACTAACTAAATATGAGAGCAAGGCATACTAGGGTATTTAATACCATTAAAATCTCCTTTTCCTTTAGGTAATTTTGTATCTTCAGGTGCAGTTCAATTCACGTCGACCTTCGAGGATAGTTTACATATACCGCTCATTATACTAGTGCTGCCCTCTCGCTGGATTTATTAATTGTGACAGTTGACTGTACGGCTCCGATGTTATTTTAAAGTTTCTATAAAGTAAACATACTAGGTATAAAACTTTGTTCTAAGTTTTCCGTATTATTTTGTAAACCAACATTCATTGTTTTTCTGAAGATATATATTTCATCTGGATCACCGAAAATTCCTAGTCAAGATTTGCCATTTCATCATAAGACATTCTTGATGAGTTATGAGATTTCATTATTAGAAGGAAGACATCACACCAAAATTTATATTATGTTTAAGTACGTTGTTTAAAAGGTGTTCCCCAATGTAATATACGTGAGCAAGTTTTATTAATGTTATCTTCTGTTCTAATTTAGGTTATAATCGGGATTTAAAAGTGGAAATATGCTGCCTGGAATTGGTGTATTTGGAACTGGTAATGTTGTGAAAGTAATAGTCCCATTTTTAAGAGCAAAAGGTTTCAAAGTGGAAGCAATATGGGGAAGAACGTTAAGTACAGCCGAGGAAGCAGCAAAAGAACTCAACATACCATTTTACACTAATAAAATAGATGATGTATTGTTGAGAAAGGATGTTGATTTGATATTTATCATATGTTCGCCTAATCTTCATGCTCAAATTGCCGTGAAAGCTCTGGGAATCGGTAAGCATGTTTTGTGTGATAAACCGGCTGGTCTCTGTCAAAGTGAATCATTGAAAATGGTGCACGCTTCCCAGTATTACCCATCGTTGATATCTATTTTGAATCATAGTTTGCGGTTTCTACCCGCCTTCATGCAAATGCGGCGAGCCATTAAAGATGGCTATGTTGGTGCTGTTACGATTTTGGATGCCCGTGTTCAGACAGGTAGCCTTCTTTCCGACGCATACGACTGGCGTTGCGATGATGCGATGGGTGGGGGAATTTTGACACTCGTTGGTAGTCATGTAATTGACCTAGCAGCACATCTCACAGGACAAAGGGCTGTTCGAGTACATGCTGTGCTCCGAACGTTTTCACCTGCGACGGATAGAGTCCAGGGTATCCGTCGTATTTCAGCGTCAGATTTCGCTGCATTCCAGATGGAACTGGATGGTGGGGCTCTCGTCACAGCAAATCTATGCAGTAGCTCCCATCTTCCTGGATCCTTCTCACAGGAAGTCATCGTGAGTGGGGAAAAAGGCCAATTAACCGTCAGGGGAGGTGATCTACATGGTCGTAGGAGAATTCCAGAAAATGATGGCGGAAAGTGCAACCACCATGTCAAAGAAGAGGTACTATATTTAGACGTTGAGGACTTGCATCAAGAAGGTCAAGCACCTACAGGTGCTCCGCTGTTGCCGCGACCATATTTAAAAGGGCTCTTCAAGATGGTAGGGGCCCTGAGAGAAGCATTCCAAAGTGTGGAAGATAGAAAGGGATGGGTGAAGGAGCCGGTCGCATTAGCTGCGACTTTTGAAGATGGCCAGTATGTCCAAGCAGTAATTGATGCCTTACGGCGTTCTAGCCGTAACCGTGAATGGGTTAAGGTGAATATAGTCACTGAGGAACCCGATCCAAATCCTCTGCTTAGTGCGGCTGTTAGGAGAAGTGCTATTTCCATGTGATGTGCCTGGGTAGATTGCTTATTTATTGCCTTTACTGGACTAACTCTGGTAGTGGCCTCATAACTTTCATCTACTAATGTTTGCGGCATCGTTATGTTTCTATTCACAGCAGCATGCGCTACGGAGTATGCTATTAACGATATTTTGTACATTTAGATCTCTAAAGGAAATATTCCTTTGTGTATGAAAAGAGAGATTAAAAAGTTATCGCTTCACATTGATGGTTGTGATGAGCCCTGATTTTATACAATGTTTTTTACTTAATGTAAATTTGGATTTTGTAGTTGTTTTATATTTTATAATTGAAGTATGACGTATCTTTACCTCAGTTTTTCGAGTGAAGATATGCGTATACTTGTATTATATTTCTTTTTCAATTGGTGGTAGGGTGATGCAATTATTCTTAGACGAAAGAGGTGATTGTTTCTTGTTGATAAATATTAATTTTTTATCCTGGGTACTATTGTTAATGGCGCCAATCTCACTGGAATAGTGAATTAAAATATATTTCAGCTTATAATTTAATCTTATATAATTTAAGGCGAGTAACTGTTATGTCTTCAATTGTTGTCTAGTCATGGAATGTTGTATCAACTAACATATAAAATAATTTTGATGCCATCTTTCCAATATTGTGTGGAAATATAAGAACATAACATTTTCGCTTAACCACTGTCATTGCATTCAAAGTATTATATTTGCTTCCTAGTTCAGGTAGCAAAACGCATGCTAACAAAATAAGTTTGTATGTGGCCAAAATGAAGAGTGCATACATCAGTCAGAGAAAAGTATTCCATTTTTTACTTTTATTTTTTATGATGAGCCCTGCTGCATGAAAATTTAATTACATATGTTTGTATCAAAACCTGCTAGAATGCAAAATATTATTTATTGATTTATTAAATGATTATTGTCATTTAAATAATCACAAAGACATTTTCATTCCAGAATTTGTATTCCACTATAAAATTTTTGAGACTGAAATTGAAAAAGTATAATTTTTTGTTGATTGCACAGTATTGTATGATGATGTGATATGATTATTTATAATTTCACTATCAAAAGCATAGTAGGTACAGACCTGCTTTCATCCAGTTCCACTATTATGTGACAAGATGGAAAAATTTCTTGTATTACAGATTTCTTATCCAATATGGTGAAAATTTTCCTGGAGCAAGACCTTGCTGTTGCTTATTTTTGAAATAAAATAAATAAATAAAATTTCATCCTTGTAATTTCATTTTTTGACCCTGTTTGGAATGTCCTGCAACATTTTGTTTCAAAAAGTAATATTATATCTTAAAACTTAATGTGAAATTCATTAATTTTAATTTATATTACAAATTGACTGCATCTGAAAAATGTTGCTTGTCTGATTATCTAAAATGAAGTTTTTCCTTAAATATTTATTGAATGGTTTTAGTATCTGTAGTTTACCAGAGTTGATCTATTGTCAATTTTAAATGAATACACAAGTTTCAATTCAGTCCATATTTTGTAATTGGTTTTAAAAATACTGATTAATAATGTGATATCTGTAATGCTTATGTCAAATTGCATATGGTGTAAAAATAATGAATAACTGTTTCAGTCTGTAGAAATCAAAGAAAAGTTAAAAGAGTGGTGGTCTGTTACAGAGCAGCCTGATTCTTTTTTATTTTGAACAGGCAACCATAGTGAAGGATGAAAGGAAGAGTGTTTTCCAACTGTTCACAGAACTCTGATACAGTAGAGTATTTGTACAGTAAAGAAAGAAAGAAAACACGGCAATTCCACATTTACACTTTTATTAGACGACCATGGTTTCACCACTGCGTGGCATCTTCAGGTGAAGGCATACATAGTATAGGGCGGGTATATACTATATACTCAGTCAGGAAGGGGGGGTGGACTGGGGAGAAAGTACCCTTCCCGTTCCCCTCTCTTATGCCTTCCATTACCAAACCATTCCCCCCTAACCATGCAAAGCCTTCAAACCTCCGCTGAGTGCCCTATAACCTCTCCCACTCTTACCCATCACCCAGACTCCTCCCCCCCCCTCCCTCTTCCTTTCTCCCCAATCCACCCCCCCTTCCTGACAGAGTATATATGCCCGCCCTATACTATGTATGCCTTCACCTGAAGATGCCACGCAGTGGTGAAACCATGGTCGTCTAATAAAAGTGTAAATGTGGAATTGCCATGTTTTCTTTCTTTCTTTACGATGGAAAAATTCCACAAAGTAATGGCTAAAACAGTCTCTTATATGTACAGTAAACGTTGAATGTGACACTTGAAAGCATTTCATCAATTTGATAAAGATGAGGAGACTTTTTGAATATACACAATTATTTGTGATTTAGTTTTATTATTATTATTACTTTTTATTTGCCCAGAGATCACAATACAAAATACCGGGTGGATGGTGTATGTACATGATATAAGGCACGTCAATAAGGAACAAAGACACAGGCTCTAATTAAGATACAAAGAAATGAAATGGTGCTCACAGTTACATAATATATGACATAACGCCATGAAATGATGTTTAGTGTCAAAAGGAGGTGCAAACAGGTAACATTTCATCATTTACCATGAATGGAGAGGACATTTCTTAATCATTTTGGTGGATAAAGAGGAAGGGTTATCACAATAAGAATAATGAGTTTACTCATGTTGACAACACAGCATGAAGCAATAACAGTGGGAATGCATATTGAGTCAGGGATGGGAATGTCAAAATTTTCTCACTATCTCTTCAATCTCAATAAAACTCATATCACTTCAGGGGCCTTCTTGTTATTTAGGTGTGAATGAATTTGCAGTGAGAGAGGATTTGTAATTTAGCAGCATAGTAGTTTTTCCTGTGTACTCATAGAATATCCTTGGAGCATAATGTCAAACTATCCATCGTGTGCTGCACATATGACAACTGACTTGAAATGAATGACCTATTTTTGTCTCCTTTACCCACAAACTCATTTCCCACCCACATGACTCACCCCATGATATGTGTATAGCCATAATTGAACTTTTAACTTTATACATCCATAGAAAAATTCAGCGCATTCCTCCATATTGTAATCAATGGCAATTTTCTATCAAACTCCCTGTCTATCCCTTCATCCACCTAAATTCCATGTTTCACTCTGCTTGTGGCCTTCTTTTTATTGACTCCCTAAATCATTCAACTCTCTGCTTTTCACCCATTAATTCATCCCTTTGCTCATGCTACACCTCACCATTCTCATCAGAAATATTGTAATACTTTGTCATGTCCATCTTGGTGTTTGGTATTAGGTTCAATCAGTTTGCTGTTGCTATCCTTTTTCATGTTTACTTTTGTTGCTAAAACTCTTTACTTTTTGATGTATTTAATCTGAAAAGGTATTTTTGGCAATTTTCCATTCATTAGAATTCAATAATTATGGGTTTCGTACATCCAATTAGTATACTTCTAATAAAAAATTCTTAACCCCATTGTCATACAATTTTTAGGAATGTGAAGTTTTTTTAAAGCTACTCCTTTTCTGCTCAGTATGAAATGTTTCACCACTCGTACACATCTCTTAGTAATCTCTATTTGATGGAGGGAATACTTTGTTTTTTGGTTTGCCATAAAATTCATCTTCAAGTTATGGAATTACAAAGGAAACTATTTTTTTCAACTCTTTCTTGAATTATTCTTGTTCACTGGTGTTTATAGCTTGCTTGAAGTCCTTTTGGAGGTGGCCATTTTTACTCTCTTCCTATGCAGTAATTTCATTTGAGTAACTATTTAAGTTAATGATATAGTTGATCAAGAGTAGATTTTGGTGGTTTTCTGATAAGGTAAGGATGAAGGCTGTTCACTCTGTGGAGTAAGAAGTGTTATACTATATGATTGCATATAATACTAGGCCATACATATGCCAGATTGATTATGCTCAAAGAGATTGGTTTCCTGTATGTAGAAGAAAGACGAGTTTTCTGTAGAAGAAAATGTGAAAACACAGGGTTAGGCAAAAGGAAGTACAAAGAGTGAAATAATAAATTGAGAAATGCAACAAATAAAGCAAAGGAAGAACAGTGGAAGACACAGTGCAAGGATATGGGAAGATTACAGAGGAAGGGTGAAATCGGTCCACTATACAGTACGGTTAAATCACTATCAAAATAAGAAGGCAACTGTGCTAACAGAGTTAAGTCAGGTAGGATAGTAGTTGACACAGAAAAGTTCCAAGATAGATGGAAGGAATATATAGAAGAACTTCATGGTAAAGAACTTAGGCCAACAAGGTTAGACATAGCAAAGGAACATGACGTAGAAAAAGATAGCTTAGGTCCAGGTATACTCGACAATGAGATAGAAAGGGTATTAAGGGAAATGAAACCAAATAAGGCCATGGGGGAAGACAACATTCCTGCGGAACTACTATAAGGTTTAGGAAAATGTGGGAGGAAAAACCTATATTGACTGATTCATAGGATCTTTGAGGAAGGAATCTGGCTGGAAGACTTGGTGAGATCAGCGTTAGTTCCTATTCCGAAAAAGGTAAACGCTACATCATGTGAGGACTACAGAACAATAAGTTTGACTTCCCATGCAGCTAAAGTGGTTCTCAAGATCATCAACAAAAGGACAGTGAGTAGGGCAAATAATTACTTAGGGGATGATCAGTCTGTGCTTACAAAGGGGAGAGGCCTGCCCGATGCCATTGCAGTAATGAGATCACTAATTGAGAGGAATATTTGCTTGTTTCATAGATAGAGTAAATTGGGAAAAACTATGTACATATACATGAGTATATTACAGAAAATGGGAATAGATTGGATGGACAGGAGGCTAACCCGCATCCTGTACATGTCTCAGACTGCTCAGGTGTGACTGGGGGACTGAGAGTCAAGATAAGCTGTGTTAGGGTAAGGCAGGGTTGTCCATTATCAACAGTGCAGTTCAACATATTTGTGGAGGAAATGATTAAAGAGGCATGGGTAGGAGGTAGAGAACTGGAGGTAGGAATGAAAGTTGGAGAGGAATACATAAAATCAGTTAGGTTTTCTGATGATCAATTAGTTTGTCAGTCAGCCAAGGTATTGCAAGCACTGCTGAGTGAATTGGAAATTCAGTGCAATAGATACAAGATGATAATCAATGTTAGTAAAACAAAGGTTATGCGATTTTCCTGAAAGATAAAGGCTAAGCTAAGCATTAAAATAGGAGGGCAAAAACTAGAGCAGGTGGAACAGGTTATGTGTCTCGGAGGTGTTTTGAACTAAAATGGTCAATGTAAGAGGTATGTAAGGAAAAGAATAGCACTAGGACAAGAGGCTTTCAAAAGGAGGAGGGAATCGATGACAGTAATTTTAAGAAAAGACTCGTTAAGACCAAATGGAGAATAGTTATTTACGGCGCGGAATGGTCACTGAAGCAGGGTGATAGGAGTAGATTGGAAGCTTTTGAATTGTGAGTATGGAGGTGAAATCGACCAAAATGAAAACTAATTAGGAAGTACTAGGTATGGTGGGCGAGGAGACGGGTTTGTGGGGATAAATCCTAAGGAATCAGGAAAAATTGATGAAGAAAAAGAATGTAATGATCAGCAGCAGGATGTTGAAGACTGTAATAGTGTGGAGAATGTTAGTCAAACGAGGAAAGGGCAGGAATTTGGATGGGGATGTTGGACAGGATGGAGGGAGGAAGGAAGTACACAGAAATGAAGAGGGACTTGATGTAGAGTAGGTTGCTGGATTGTGTTTTGCTAGGAATCACAAAATATTTATTTGGTCAAAAATCTACCTTAACCGGTAGATTACCTAATAGTAATAGTTGTGTCAATCCAAAACGGTCAATCCAATCTTAATCTGTACATTACTTAATAATATTCGTAGATTGGAGGCTTGTTAAAAGGGGGTGTGGAGAAGAACGAAAAATATTAAGTGGGCGGAAAAGTTAACAAACGAAGAAGTCGTATGGTGGTTGAGGAGATGTGGCTGCCAGGTAAAATCCAGAGGAGGGAGAAAAGATGGATTAAGAGCTCTCCGCAATCAAATCATAATTGTCCAAATATCTCCAAAACCGCGTAGTCACAGTGCAATAAAGAAACTGCCTATAGGCTTATAACATGAATTAAATCTAGAAACGGATAAATGTGATGGCAGGCATAGTCGCTAATTTTATAATATAAAGTATACAACTTAAATATTTGAATTCGATTAGCGCCTAGGTTACCGGGCTACGATAAACAAATGAGTTAGGAGAAACCGGAGAAGCGCACTAGTTGGGTTAGCTTGTTGCCGATCCATGCAGTCTTAGTCATCAAAAAGGTATTGGAATTTTCTGTAAGTTACCATTAGATTCGTTGAAACACGATTTTTATTTTCATTTTGTTTTATTTCCAGTAATTATTTGGTCGATTGATGGTGTTAATCCAAAATTTTGTTCGTCACATTACACGGTACAAAATTACGGATGTGCGATTACAAGTTGTGTCGTCGTCGGTTGCAAGTTGTGAACGGATTCTTTCAACGGTAGAAAAAAATAGCGGTAATGAAATGAGCAATCAAAGTGTCTTAACCCTTCCAAAAGAGGTCTGTGGAATGAAGGTTCTCGATCGGAAATTGTTTTCGAAATTAGTAACTATCCCATGGATTGTTGTTCCTTCAGGTTTAGAAACCAAAGTTTCCTCGTTTTCCAAATGCTTGAAAAAGTACCTTCTAAAAATTCAGCGTTTAAAGCCAATGCAGGATATAGAGGTTGCGCCAAATGGTGAATCCCAAACTTCTGAAAACTTATTACCCTCCGCCCCAAAACTTCAGAAACGAATACTACTAAATCCAGATATGGTGAAGACTTATGAAGACATACATGAAAGTGATCGGGCTTATCTTGAAAAATTTGGTATATCAGGGGAAAACTTGAAGAGCGGTGAAATTAACATAACCTACGACAATTGGAAAGTCGAAGAAATATTAAAGTCTGTGATACCTCAGGACGTGGGGAACTTAACGAGCTTCTCCATAATTGGTCACATTGTGCATGTAAATATAAAAGAACATTTATTAGCCTATAAGTACATTATAGGGCAGGTTCTCCTGGATAAGATACCGGGTGCTCGTACTGTTGTTAACAAAACGGATGCCATAGATAACACATATCGTAATTTCCAGATGGAAATATTATGTGGTGAAAACGACTTGAAAGCTCAGGTTCGCGAAAATAGATGCATCTTTGAATTTGATTTTTCGTACGTATATTGGAATCCTCGCTTGTGCACCGAACATGAAAGAATTCTAAACTTAATTTCCCAAGGAGATGTCCTTTTCGATGTGTTCGCAGGCGTAGGGCCTTTCAGTATACCTGCTGCCCGCATTCGTCATTGTGCATTCGTTTTGGCGAATGATTTAAATCCAGATTCTTATCGTTGGCTGGTACATAACTCTTCTTTGAATAAAGTTCCGCCCAAAAGTTTTCGTGCTTGTAATAAGGATGGGTGGGACTTCATAACTGAGGATGTTGCTCAGGTGATAGAAAAGCGTTGGAATGGTGCGATAGAAACTTCGCAAGAAATTATTGGCCGGATGCATGTCGTGATGAACCTACCTGGGAGAGCTACCGAGTTTTTAACAGCTTTCCGTGGTCTTTTTAATGGGAAGGAAGCTTTTAATGAATTAGCCGGCAGAGATCCAATTAATATTCATGTTTATTGTTTTACTGCCACAGAAAATTCACACAATGAAGCGTTATCTTTAGTTGAAACAAATATTGGAGTTAAATTAACGTCCAAAGAAGTGGCGTTTGTCCGCAAGGTTTCTCCTAGTAAAGAGATGTTGCGGGTTACATTTGAACTCCCAAAGGAGGTCCTCTTCATTAACGAAGGAAATCTACTTGCTCAGCCTCATCCAAAAAGGATTCGCATAGAAAAATCTGGTGAGCCAGAGTGTAAATACATACCTAAATAATCTCGTTTCAATAGATATTATCAACCTACACATTAAAACTTTCTTATTTGAGATGTCAGTGGATGCATTGTTTTCTTGTAATTTTATAAATTTAAATTTTTTCATCTTAATTATTAATGGTTTATGAGTGGATTATAATTCATTCAATTGCAATTTGAATTAACGTTATGTATAATTATAAGGCACGGTATGAATTTTAAATATCATTGACTGCATTGGAGAATGTTGCTAGATAATTTCTCCCTGACCATTTTTATCAGTTATATTTCTGAGTTTGTAATGATTCTCTTATTTACAGTATTCATATGTGCTTACACATGAAAAGGGTGTTCTAACATGGAAATGAAGATAAGCTAATTTCCTACTATAATAACCTCGAGCATCTCAATGAGATATTCATAAATATCCTGGTAGATATTTGGCATTATTTCAAAGTGGAATTTGCTGGTCGAAGTTTTTTTTCACGTTTGAAATCTCTTCAGCTATATATTACAGGTATTTTTTAAGCGTCATTAGTAATGGGTTTTAGGGGTTCTACATATGGTATAGTGTACTACTTCTAATTATTGCCAAAATCAATTTAATTGATGGAATATGGGTTCGTATGCTTCTCCAAAATTTTATCACTACATGCTTAGCTTAGGATGTGCCCTGACATACCTGGCAATGCTGAGCCCATATTTATTTTTTAGGATTAGTATACCATATTAGATAAGTTTTATATGGACCCAGGACCCACTATACATTAATGTACTCCTAAGCCTTAAGTAATGTGGCACAAAATTTTCTTGAACCCCAAACCACATTTACAACTCATTCTTAAGCTCAGCATATTTTCTAACTCCCTTAATTCCAGTAAATTTCCTATTCCTTCCCTCCCTATACCTTGCTTCTTAAACATTCTCCCCTCTGTTACAGTCTTAAGCATCCCATTACCTCTCTCTATCCCATGGACAATTTTAATGCTTTCTTTGAATTTCTCCCATTTTCTCTCTTAAATAGAAAATTGTTTTCCATCTATTTTATTTTCTCCCTTTTTCTTAGTATTCACATAACTTATTCCTCCAACCTACCCTAATTCTTTCTGAAGTAAAAATAGCAATGTATCTTTCCATTCAATTTTATTCTGTGCAACTAGTTTCAATGCATTGGCATTATCCTCAGGCCTGAGGATAATGCCGATGTGTCAAATCTAATTGTACCAAATAAAATTGAATGGGGGAGATACATTGTTATTTTTACCTCAGTGATAATAGATTTCCACAAAGTTTAGTCTGAAAACATCAAATTACATTTATTCTCTTGCCTTAATGGCCAAGTTCCCAATTCTTAGACAACTGCATTTTATATTAAGGTTTTCACTAATCTATTCTTTACATTCTTACATAAGATGCCTTTCATAAACTCCCACCTCTTTATAAATCCTTTTTTACCCAATTTAATTCTTCCTTTATTGCCCCTA
This sequence comes from Hetaerina titia, assembly GCA_037158775.1. Lineage (NCBI taxonomy): Eukaryota > Metazoa > Arthropoda > Insecta > Odonata > Calopterygidae > Hetaerina > Hetaerina titia. The sequence continues at coordinate 44,888,518 of CM073776.1, read as the reverse complement.
TTACTCTACCCACCCTTCTCAAAACACTTAGGTGAACTTTTTTACCTGTTCTAGTGTTATTTCCCCAAAACTCCAAAACTTAAACATTTATAAAGTCTGATAATTGTTAAACTTTTGGGAAAATAACACTAGTACAGGTAAAACAGCTCACCTATCCTATTTACTCATTCACCCATCCTATTTATTGAGAATCTTATTACCTTTATTTTCTAATGATTAATTGTCATCCCATATTTATCAAACTGATTCTGTAACATGCTAATTAGTAATCGTAACCCATTGGCTCATTAGGCAGTTGATGCTTGATCATCTGCCAATCTAACTGATTTGTAGATTTCTCTGGCTCTTCCCATGCCTCTTTAACTATTTCCTCCACATTTTTATTGAAGAGATGATGATTGCTATCCTCATCTCACTCACCTGTCTAGTGCTGCTTATCTAGACTTCATTTGCTGTCTGCATCTCTGCAATCTGAATTTTTTACAGGTGCTGGATAATTTGTCTAACCCTCCAGTCTTATCGTATCTATTGCAATATTTTCATTAAACATGACTAGTTTACTCTGTCAAACACCGTCTCAAAATCCATGAAGCATACATATACATACATCCTGGTTTTACTTGGTTCCTTTCAACTAGTGACCTTAATTGGCCGGCATCACATTCATCCATCCCCTTTCAAAACCCAAACATCTTCTCATGAGTACTTCTTTGCTCTCTTCTCCATTATTTAGTTTTTGTTCCTGAGTACTACTCCAGTGTAAAATCAAACTTAAAGATTTATAATTGTCACATACTGCTGCTTTTATCTTTTATGCGTGGGTATCAATGCTGATTAAAATCTCTTTTTGTCTTTTGCCAAATTCCCCCCTCATAAATCCTGCAAATAAGCCCGTAAATACTTTTCTTTCCTAATTTTTCTAAATTCTTGAGTAGTTCTGCTGGTATGTTACCTGTTCTCACAGCCTTCTTTGATTTCATTTCCTTTTTATTCCTCTGCCATTTCATAGTCGAATATTCTTCATCCTAAGCTATCTTTATTGACATCATATTCCCTTTCTATATCCAAACTCACTGACTGTATACCTTTAGTAGTTCCTCTAATATTCTATCATCTCAGAACCTGTTCTGCTTTCATAAACATTTTACCCAATGTCTCCCTAATAGTCTAAATAGATTTTCCTTTCTGTAATCCTCTCAGTTCCTTCTCCTTACTGTATAGTGTGCCAATTTCACCCTTTCTCTGTACGCGTCATATCTGCGAACTCCTCTTTCCACCTTGGTTACTTTTTCTATCAGTTTCTTGCCCTAGTTTATTCTATAGCTCTGCAGTTCATTTCCCCTTATTCTGTTGTAATTATCTGCCATTTCCTTCTCCCTGGCCCAGCTTCTGTGCCCATGGCTTACTAACCATTTTTCTATTTATTATTCCTTTTTTGTCAGTTGCTTTATATTTTTGTTTGAGATATTCCAATCTTTCATCTACCAAGTTTTCTTCCATGTACATTCACAATTGTTTTCTCTAATTGGTAATATACACTATCTACTTCTTCCTCTTTAATAGTAATTGTTAGAATGTACACCTGGATTACCATTAGATTGGCTGGTTTTTCTCTGATATTTACTAATAATATTCTGTCATTCACCTACCCCAAGTGGCCTTGCTTCCCTCTGCTACATATTAATCTGTAACTATTGCTCCAATAATCTCTGCTATTTTTCTATCTCACCCTGGCAAACATGTCTATCTTTCATCTCTCACTTTATATTTTTTAACCTTCCTGTCCTCAGCATCCTAACATTCCAAGTGGATATTTTCATGGTAGCATTCCTCTTCTGTGTCTTCTTTTGTACTGCAATCTGCTTGACAGAGCAAGGATTTTGTGAGTTGATGATTGTGGAGGTCTTGCCTCTTCCACTGTTGGGTGAAACGCTCAGCTCTGTGGGCCAAGTCAGATAGTTGCTAGGGCTCATTTTCTTATTTGGTTCCATAATATTTTCTTTGGATAAATAGTTAAGGTGGTTTCCCAAAACCTTTATCAATAGTGTTTTTTATTGGGCAATATCATTTATCTACCTTGGACTACCTGTCATATAGCTCCTATCCTTTGAGCTATCTGGCATGGGTGACCATACAAAGAGCAATTAACATTCCTCCTGGAAGTAAAATTTCCTGTGTCATAGAAATGTGCAAGCCTTTCCTCCATGGCAAGGTTTTAGTCCATTGAGAGGGCCATTTCTTATGAAAGTTGGTTGTTTGTATTCTCTTGTGATGACATCTTCCCACCTGCTTCTGAAAGTATATCCTAGTCATTGCTCAGTAGCTTCTTTATGTCATGGCTTCTAGTTTCCATTAAACTATTGTGAGTCGGTTTGCATCCAATTTCTTTCCTGATCTTCATGCCAAGGTCTTTGATAGGTCTTCTTTTCTCCACTCTTCAAAGATTTTCCATATTAATTACTTATTCCATCCATTTCATTTACTTCTTTCTTCATTGGCACCACATTTTCATCAGTCATATCATTCTCTCAGTTGTTGCTATTATCAGTGTGTCTCAGCCATTGAAAATTAACTCTGTGTATGTTTTCAGGGATCATTTGCAGATGATCATTCCAAAGGTTTGTGCCATTGTTAGTTGTTTTTTTCTGGTTGAAAACCTTCTATTCATGGGTAAATCTTCTTACAATCTGTCTTTTGTCTCTTAAATCACTTGTGATCCTGCATTTCAGATAGTGAAATTCTTCTAATTACTCAAATATTCTTCCCAAGCTTGTTCTTAAAACTGTCATCCTTTCTTCATTGACGGACTATTATCTTTGTCTTATATTAGTAAATTATGAGGTTGTGTGGACATACTTTTTCATATAAAAAGGTTACGAGACGTCAACATGTATTTTTGTCACTAATCTTGAAGAGGCATAGTCTCTTTTTAATTAGAATGTTTCAGGGTATGAAGATTGAGAAGGCTTGTTTACAAGTTTTATTTTAAGAACACATGTTGAGCAAATGAAATATGGATAAAAGATTGCATGGAGAAAAGTCTCAAAACATGTTCAAAATGTTAAGGGGTTGTTAACATCTGTCCTACTTCTCGAATTTTAGTTTATTGAAACACGTAATTAAACACAGCTTTCGCAATAATGTCATGATAGAAAGGCTGTTGCTGTACTATCTTCTTTCACAAAGGTCATAAATTCCTATTTCTTCTCAGCAAGGTTTATTAGTTTAATGGGTTGTGGAAAATCTCACATTTGGCCTCATGAATCCACACCAGGAGAATAAGTTAGTGCAGTAAATAATTACACACTGAAGGGCTCACGAAAGTATTTTGCTCTTGGTGAATTCCATCTGTTTTTCACAGACTGTAGTGTCATGGTGTCTCTTTTGTTACGATATAATCTTAGTCATTGAAGGATCTGAAGTAATATTTTACTAATACCACTTTAATGATGAATATTTACAGTGACTCCAGAGCCCGAATCAGAAAAACATGGGGAAGCAAAAAACAAAGAAGCAGAAAATGAAGCAACAGTTGAAGCAAACAGCAAACAACAAAATCCCAGGAGTGTTCAAAGTAGCTGGAGCTAAAAGTCTCAAAGCAAGAGCCAAGGCTAAAGCTGTGGCAGGCGAGTTGAAGAAGGTGAGAATGCCTGATGTGTGGTCCAAAAACTGATCTCATCAGTTATCTCATGCAAACTCCCCTTTCCACTCTTTTATAGTTCAAATTTCACATACTAATGTAAGATTGTAAAATATTAAAAAAAATGGGATTTGAACAATGTTTATTCAATTATCAGGGTTCCTTGTGATGTAAGGGCAGGTATAGCAGAGGGTAACTGGTATCACTTTGTGAAAATTGTTGAGGTTCATGTTGGAAAAATAAAATTCTCACCGTTTATTTTCACTTTTGATTTAATGAGTTCTGAAAGTGATTGGCTGATAACTGTGGGAAAATATTCAATTTTATGCCACTAATATTTGTCCACTGATGAACCATGCAGTGTGTCTTCTTGAAACCAATCATCATTTTAAAATGTAAGAAAAATTTGGTTTTGTAAATGCCAACATTTTAATTACAAGTCCACCATTTTTATGCTAAAAATTGTTTTTGGAGCAATGTTTCCATTTCATAATTTTATTGGTGGGTTATTTAAATAGCTCTCGAGTTTCTCTTTTGAAGTAATTGCACAAGGTTTCAGAGAGACTTAGATGCTTAAAAATGGACTAGGAAAATGTTGCTCTCATGCATGGTGATTTCCTGTGGTGATCCATGAAGTTCATCTGTAAGATGTTTGTGGATGAGACTTTACAGTTTCATTCATTATTCAGAATGCAGAAATTTTGATGCTATTTAGTAAATGTGACATGATTTTTCCCATTGAGATGAAATTTCATATGCTTCAAGACATACTTGCTTGTAAGGAAAGTATTATTGAGTTATTCATTGCAAGGCCTATTTTCTTTACTTGTATAACACAGATTGACGCAACACTGTGGCAATATTGGTTGTATGGCAAAAATATTTCTCACTTAATCAAATACTTAAAATATGAAATAATGCTCAATCCGGAGTTGGATAGTTGCTACCAGTGCAAGTAATGAACTACTGTAGCAGCTACTTTTTTGTCGTAGATGTGGCTATAGCTGTTTACTTTTTTACAAAAGCTATTGGTGTAACTGCTACAAAAATTTTTGCAGCTTGTAGCCATTTTGAATACTTTTTCCAATCTTCCCTAATGTGACCTCCACTAGACTTTCCTCTTTGGCATTTAGTTTAGTTTTCCAAGCCTAAATTTGTCTATTCTACTTCCCTCTAATTGCTGTATTCAGTACGCTGGAGACACCTTTTGGTTTTTCATGCATCTCTTCTTTTTCTGTGAGACTGCACTTTGGCATGTATTAGACCTCTGCCGTCACTATATCCATAAGTTTGCTTTTTATCTTCAACATCAGGGATCCTCTCATTGCATACAAATAGTACTTTTTCTCTCGTTCCCATATCTTTCTTCAGCATGATTCCTACTCCTGAAGTCATTTGTCCCGACCCACTTGCTTTCTAAATTCCTAATATGCCTAATTCCACCTGAAATTCCTTCATCTTTGCCCAGATTTTTTGGTTTGCCAAAAATCCACAAAATCAGTGAAAGCAATATGTGTAGTAGTGTTCCTATTCGTCCTGTGATTTCCAATGTTTTGGCCCCTAACCACTTATGGGCTAGTAAGTTAAACGTCTTATTCAAACAATTTTCCAAATTTTCCCCGAAATACGGAATAAAAAATTCACAAGAACTTGTGGAAGTGTTGTCTAAAGAAATAGTACCCCCCAGGTGTTTAATGGTATCATTTAATGTCACAAATTTATTCCCCAGTGTTCCCAGATCAGAAGCTCTGAATCTTGCGGAAGTTACCCTTGTTAAAGCAAGGCTTCCAGCCCCAGTGATATTGGAATTGTGTTCCTCCTTAAAAGTGTGTGTAGAACAAAACAGTTTCGTGTTTAATGGCAAAATATACCAACAAAAAGACGGCTTAGCAATAGGCTCTCCGCTTTCCCCGCTACTAGCAGACAGTTTCTTGGACAATTTTGAGCAAATATTGTTTTCCTCAGATCATCCCCTCATCAAAAATATCCTCTGTTGGTATAGATATGTTGATGACGTTTTCTGCGTCTGGACGGGTTCCGAAAGACAGTTGGAAATTTTTTTCAATTTCCTCAATTCCAGAGACAAACATAAAAATTTTACCAAGGAATTAGAAGTGGATGGATCCCTCAACTTTCTGGACTTGAATATTACCATTAAAAACAATAGTTTTAATTTTTCTATTTTCAGAAAACTGTGTTATACGGACCATGTCATACACTATAATTCTAGGCACTATTTCGCTCAAAAATTATCGGCCTTTCACGCCATGATACACAGAGTATGTTCTATCCCCTTGTCCAAAGAAAACACTCTTAAAGAACTAAAGATCATTAAACAAATTGCAGTGAACAATGGGTATAGAGAAGATTTAATTGATACCCTTTACTGTAAGAAACTATCCCGTTTAGCAAAGTTATCCATATATAGTTCACCCACATATACAGAAAACCAGCCGAAGTGGCGGAGATTCCCTTTTCTTGGTCACTTATCATTAAAAGTACAAAGAATTCTTCCAAAGGAAAAAGTGAGACCGGCCTTTTACAATAAAACTAATTTAAGCAACATGTTATGCCACACGAAAGACCACGTTGAACCACTACACAAAAGTGGAGTATACAAACTCCGCTGCAAAGACTGCAACCGGATATACATAGGCCAGACGGGGAGGAGATTTGAAACAAGAATAAAGGAACACCGAGCTTGTTTTAAAAATAACATCTCCGCATCACTATTCGCCAAGCACTTGAGAGATTGTGGCCACACCAGCGATTTTACTCCTGAATTTTTACATTTTGAGAAGAAAGGGTACCGCCTTGATGCACTGGAGCAGTTGGAAATCCTTCAACACACGAATTACGGGGAAGATGTTTTGACCAACGATTTTCTTTACCCTTCACATTCCCCGTTATTATTTTTCCCTCACCCCCTGCCAGCTCACCTGAAACCAAGTGAGACTTTTTCAACAATGTAGGGACTCCTCCCAACCCGCAACTGAGTCACCTAACTAATTACTAAGTGCCGTTCTCCCAGTTCATAATAATCATTTCCCTAATCCTCTGCCAACTAATCTGATGTCAGGTGGGCTTTTTGCAACATTGTATTGACCATATCCTTCCAGCTAATTATATAATATTATCTGCCTCAAACCATAGACTTTTAGCCCCCCTCTTCATAGCTCAACCAATCCTTTCTTTCCTCCCTCCTCTTCCCCTCCGCCCAGAGATATGTATATATACGGTGTTGGACTTGTTTATTTTTACCTGATGATATGTTATAACGAAACCTGGGTAGTAAAAATTAAAAAGTTTATGTGGAAAAGTAAAGTGGTTTGATTATTAAAAGTCATCATAGAAATTGTTTTTTTTTTTCATAAAAAAGTAAAATGCATTAAGTAATGGAAAATGTTTGGAAATAAATGCAAAGAAAAGTATCTGGTGGGGAAAAATTGCTGGAATCTAATAAGCAACACTCTACTTCTGAACACCAGATATCTGAATGGGAATTAGGTTGGGATGGTGGCTAGCATACAATTCACAGCAGTGGTAGGATTTCTCAGTGATATCCCAAACCATATTTGGGGTGCTATGTAAAGGGCACTTCAAGGGAAGTATAGGACATTTGCCATTGGATGAGACATGCAGTTGTGGACCCCTTGTAAATAGCAGGCTAATTTCTGGGTTTCTCTCTACAATTTTCCTATTTCCTAAAAATACTACCTCTGTCGAATTACCCACCTTTTTTATTTTCTTACAAAATACCTCAGCTCTCCGTCACCTCCTTTAATGACTGCTACAACTATGTCTCAACTTAGCTAAGCTCAAGATGACTCAAATTTGTGATTGTTGCAAGGATCCATCTCAAAGAGGTTATTCCTAAATTATTAGTTTAGAATTATTTTTCTTTCTGCCAATTTTCTTCAAAATCTGATACTCTTTTAATGGCAAATCTCTATCTCTGTATGCTTCCTGTAAATTAAGTGAAATTTGTTTCCTTTTTACCAGTTGAGGTAACATTTGCTGCTTGGTGTGCTTAATAAAACATCATTACTCCCATGCACATTTACATAATTTGAAACAAAACCTGAAAGTAATGAAATTTGTGAAACTGCAAAATGGTTGTTTCTCAAGTTCAAAAATGCATAATCTTTTTTCTCATAAAGATCAAACAGAAAATGTGGGGAAAGTATTTCATGTGCATTAGGCAATAATCGATGGAATATGGTTAATCTGTTCACTGCATTCTTCCACTTCATAATATTGGGTTTAATTCCTATCTTGAGTTTAGGATTGTTCAAGACTCTGGAGGGATCTGATGACCATAAAAGGCTCATTAGGATGAATGTGGAAAATCGGGGTACCAGGAGTACATACATATTTGTAAACACAATAGAGATACCATCTGTAGCAACTAATATGTTTAAATACCCAGGTATCTTACATATTCAAAATTTATGGCCAAAAGTGGTGAGTGAGAAAGCAAGTAGAAAAAGTAGGTAAGGATATGGTTGGTCACTCTACATTAATTATAAATTTTGCTGTTTTTGTTTAAATTATAGGTTACTAAAAATAGCTTTTTCATCATTTAGGGCATATTTTTTTCTGATCTTACCCTGCACCAAGCCAAAATTTTAGCTCTCTGCATATAGCATTTAAGAGAGAGGTAGCCACAGTTATCAGAATAGAGATCAGAAGAATCAATCCATTTACACTCTTGGAGAGTTTCTGCATCATGCTTTGTGTGTCTTCAAAAATATTACGAGGGTCATCCGGAAAGTAGTACCCGTTCGTGAAATAAAGACACAAAAGTAAATATTAACAAACATAAAAAATTTTATTTGAAAGAGGATACTTTAAACTACTTCTCAACATAATCTCCAAGCAAATTAAGGCATTTGTCATAACGTGTGACAAGTTTCTGTATTCCTGCTGCATAGTCCTTCGCCGCCAGCTCATTGAGATACAGGGTCACTCCTTCTTTAAGTTCTTCATCGCTGTCAAATCTTTTTCCTGCCAAAAAGTCTTTAAGCTTTGTAAAGAGATGAAAATCTGAAGGGGCCAAGTCCGGGCTATACGGTGGATGGTCGAAAGTTTCCCATTTGAATTGCTGCAAAAGTTTTTGTGTTATCCCAGCTGCATGAGGCCTGGCATTGTCATGAACGAGAATGACACCAGTAGACAATAGACCTCGCCGCCGATTTTGTATTGCCCGCCGTAATTTCTTTAATGTTTCACAATACGCATTGGCATTAATAGTGTCTCCACGGGCCATAAAATCAATAAGCAATACACCTCGTCGATCCCAGAAAATGGTTGCCATGAGTTTCCTGGTGGACAGAACTGTCTTGAATTTTTTTGGTTTGTTTGGTGAATGAGCATGATGCCACTCCATTGACTGTCGTTTACTCTCAGGTGATGCATAACAAACCCATGTTTCGTCACCAGTAATTATGCGAGTCAAGAAAGAGTCTCCTTCATCAGAATAACGTCCCAAAAACGTCAGTGCTGCAGCCATACGCTTGGTTTTGTGCTCATCTGTAAGCATGCGAGGGACCCATCTTGCACAAATTTTTGCATAATGCAGATGGTGTTTAACAATTTCATGAACAATTGTTCGAGAAACATTGGGAAAATGCTCACAGATGTCATCAATTGTGACGCGCCGATCGTTCCTCACGAATTCGTCAACTGAGCTGACCAGTTGGTCTGTAATGACAGACGGTCTCCCCGAACGCTCATCGTCGTGTGTGTTCCCCCTCCCCATGTTGAAGTTGCGACACCACCGCCGAACAGACGACTCGTCCATTACATTGTCTCCATACACCTCCTTTAATTGGCGATGAATATCACATGGGCGAACGTTTCTTGCATTGAGGAATTTAATCACTGCCCTCACTTCACAACTGGCGGCGTTCTCAATTTTTTTAAACATTGTAAACAATCACAGAAACAACACAGGCAATGCTAGCGTCACGCAACTTGGCTCAGAGAAGGCAGACAAGCCACTGAAGCTATCTGACCTCGTCCAGCGGCTACTCGCGTCGTCAGCACTTCATGCGGCACGAACGGGTACTACTTTCCGGATGACCCTCGTAGTTGTAATTTTCAAGATTTTATTGAGTTAAAAATAGTTAAAATATAGCTTTACCACAATTTAACATTTAAAGAAGGTAGAAAAATATGATAGGTAGGATATTAAAAGAATTCAATCAGCATATCATTTGTGTACATATAAAGTTCAACAGATAGAAGTATGTTCTAACTTGTAATTATTTTCCTTCGTTTGTCAAACATTTTTAATTGTTCTAGTAATAATATATACTGATTGTAAATAGTGTCACTGCTGGGCAATACAAACAAATTTCATGAGAGAAAAGGAAAACAAATGAGGCAAAGGTTTTCCCTTAGCATAGTAAACCACCCATGCCATGTGACATATATGACCTATAACAAACACTGAATACCTGTAATTGAGATGAAATCTGCATGATTTCTGTTGCATGCTTAATTTCTTCAAATGATGTTTTTGGGCTCAAACTCCTGGCACCTCTTTAATTGTATTAAGTCTACCTTATTCTCTTCATTACTGTAGGGAATTCCATCCTAGATCATATTCCAACATCTCTGTGGCACATGATATATTTTTATAACATTTGTTTACAAATCTAATGCATCTTCTTTGAACTTGGTCATGTTCCTTAATTAGCATTTCTCTAATGAGTCCCAAGTATGTCAAATTCTAAATGTAGCCAATCAAATGTGATATACCAGTCTTTTCTGAGTTGGTATTTCATGTCCATCTATTAAGTTTGACTACGCTTATTAATGAAATCAACATATTTGTAAAGTGGCAATGTTAACTTTGTCCTAGTCATTGTCCTAATAAGTATGCTTACCTTCAATAAAAAAAATCATTCATGAAAGTGAATGGAAAATTTGCAATAGATTAGTGTGATGTGACGGTGAGGATTCTCAAGAGTCTGAACAGGAGGTTAAAGGTAATTTTAAATTAAAATGCCAGAAGTAAGTTCTTTCCTTCTGAATATGAAAACTCAGGAGTATATTTGAATTGGTATTAAAAAAACTCTGAAAATGCTTTATTTATTTTTTCAGCTGAATGAAGCTGTGCGTAATCAGGTGGCTGAGGTTGATGAACAGCTATCACTGTTGCAAGAACAACTTTTCCAGAGTGATTCAAATAAAACGGAGAACAATTCTTCTGGAGAAAGTCCAAAAGAGGCAACGAAGCCTGCAAATGAGCCTCATCCTCCATTAAAAGAGAGTGATACTGCAGAAACAGCTCAAAAACTGGATGTCATGGAATTATGATCATATGGCAGGAAATTTAGTGTATGAGCTGGCTAAGTGTTGTAAAAAACATTTCATAGTTGTTTTCTTGTATGTGGTGCAAAATCAGTTATCACAAATGCATATTATGTTCTGGACAACAAATGGCAGGTGATTGTATGTTATAGTGTATTTCTAAGATTTATTTGTCTTTGGTGAGAATTTTTTCAGATATTTATTTTTTGAGATTGTTTTTATGGTTGTTACATTTTCCAACGGTACAACATATTAGTTCCCAAATGACATAGCATTTGATGCATACAAAAAAATGTTTTCAAGATTTTTTTCTTTTATCATTATATGGACATGTTCACCCAATTACTTTCTCAAAAGTGATAATCACCTTGTAATAGTATCTTACTTTACCATTAAAAAAAGCCAATGGTAATTCTTGAGTGCATATACAATTTTCCTTTTTTGTAATAAAGTCTTTACTGTTTTTATAGGACATAATCTAAAGGAATAGTTTCTTGATTGCTGATTTTTAAAAAAATTTCTTGAAGGTGTGTATTTCCATGGAACTGGGAATTATTTGTCCCGTTTTCATTTTTGATTATTTTACCTTTGCTACGACTGTTGTGAATTTTATGCAACTCCATAATTGTATAGATTAAAATGGTCAAAGTAGGGTTTTGTGTTTACATATCTTATCCAATTGTACCTGTAATTTTGATTGTTTCATCATAACTATATGTGTTTTTAACAACAGTAAACCCAATATGCAAAATTATCTTTATGATTTTCCTGAATTAACAAGAGAATATGAAAATTCTAATTGCATATCTAATATGTAAGAGGGTAATCCCAAAAGAAAGGTCTTCAATGTTTATAGAAAGAGAAACGTTTGTTTTAAATAATTGAAGCATCATTTTAAAGCTTGAATTTTCCTCTACTTATCTACATAATCATCGTTATGATCGAAGCATTTTTTTAAATGCTGGGGTAGTTTTTGTTGCCAAAACATACCAGCTTACCATCGTGTCATTGTGGTAGCATTGAATCTCATTTTTTACCATGCCATCAACACTGAAGTGCCTTCTAGCCAAACATTATTTCAACTTAGGCAATGAGTGTTAGTTACTGGGTGCCAAGTCTGGACTATAGCATGGGTGGATGATGATGTCCCATCCAAAATTCAGTGCACAGGAGTGATGGTTTGACAGGTGATATGGGTGCTAGTGTTGTCATGGAGAAGGCTTACACCCTGCTCAAGACTTTTCCTCCCCAGGTCTGAATTGCCCATCTGAATTGTTTAATTGTCTCACAATGGTTGTCGGCATTTATTGTGTTCCCAGGAGCGATAAAGTTGACCAGCAATATCCAGTTTCAATTCCAAAACAAAGTTGCTGTGATTTTGCCAACATACTTGTATTTGTTTGAATTTTCATGGCTTGGGTGAAGAGGAATGCCACTGCTCACATATTTGCTGTTTGGACTAGTTTATGAAGTGGGACATCCAGGTTTTGTCATGTGTAACAAGTGACATTGACAAGGTGAAAGATAAGGTCCAAAGTTTCCCAAATGACATGGCAATGAGCTGGTATGCTGCATGGGCATAGACAAACTGCATCAGCACCTACAAAAATGTATCAACCGATATGACTCTTAAGTAAAAAAAATGGAGAATGTTCAAGATTTAAAATGATTGCATCAATAATTGAAAATATATGTTCTTTCTATTTCTAAAAAAATTGGACACCTTCCTTTTTTGATTACCCTCATATTACTTGTAGGACCTAGTAGCCAAAAGGGTAATTGTATATCTTCTGACTGCAAGACCCAGGTTCAAATCTGTCTGGGCATCCTCAGCAATAATCAGGCTGTATGGTATTTCAGGTTCTGGATCTTCCTGGAAAAACACAAGATTACAGAGGGAAAAGAACTGGCACTTCTTAATTTGATTGCCGACTTAATACCAGAGAGATAATCCAGAATGAGAAATTGCTTTTAAAGTAATGCTCCATGATTTTGGGGCTCATTTTCTGAAAGTTACCAATTGGTAAAGGTATTAAATGTGAAGTATAAAACCAGAGATGACATTATGGAATTACTGTTAATCTAAAAAAGTACTGTATACCTGTCAAGTAATAGTGCATTAGGTTTTGGACTACATGTGAAAGTGAGATCTAGTAAGGTATTTCAATGCTTTTTATTTTATCCATTAAGTGTAAATTAAACTGCTTCCACATGAATTTTAGTCCTGTAACCAGCTTGACTTCATTAAGGCATATTCTGGCAACATTTTGAAGAAAAACATAGTATAATAGGTATAATTCAATTTGAATAAAACTTAGTACTTTATATATTTCCATAATAATAAGTTATATTGTTACACGACCATGGTTTTGACATTTAATAAGGTGATGATGATTTTTATCGTCGAAACCATGGTCTTGTAAGTGTATAAAAAATTATTGTGGGAATATACAAAGTACTAAGTTTTTCAAAATAAATAATAGTAAGTTCCATTAAGTTACGGCAGAAACCATCCACTTAAGTATAATATATGCAGTCAAGCCTACCTGTTTTGAACTCTCAAGGAACTGAAAAAATTTGCCATGCATCCCAGGTTTTCCAAATTTCAGAAGCTGTAGTTATTCCCCCAACACATGTTGATGATGCTTAGTCATAGCTTTACCAAGTTATTAGGTCACTCTCACTTTGACCAAGCCATGAAATCATCAGATTCCTGGACTAGTTGAAATTTGATCATACATCTGTTCTACATGCATGCCTATGTCTCACCTAATTAATTAATTATTGTGAAGCTTTAAAATATTGAGTAACATTTTTTTGCATTGTTTGGTGTTGTATGTCTTGACTTATTTTTCATGCACCTTCCTAAATTTGGATCTCCTCATGGAATTGGGCCAATCCTTTCGAAGGTTCCAAAGCATTAGAACACTTTTGAACAAGTTATTTGTGTCATCCTTTGGCCTCATTTCCTTAATTATTTTCTTCTGACTAGGGCTGCCACTTGGACCCTAATTAGTAAACTACCCATATTTTCTTCCTGTTTCCAAAAGAGATCTCAATGTTTTACAAGAATTCCCTACAAAATGAAAAGTCCATAAAATGACAAAAGTTTGCAAGTCTTGAGGTAGTGTTATCTCCTGCGTTTATCTGCCTCGCATTAAAATTTCCTGCTCTTTATTCTCTCTGCTTTCATTAGTGTTGGCCATGATTTTGTATATTATAAATATGTACCGAGTCATGGTGCTGGCATATGAGGGGATCAACTCTTCCATTATGTATCACTAGTGCTTCCTACCAGCATGGTCCACCATTTCAAGGCCTAACAACCACTTGTGTCAGCCAAGCACCCAGGGGGTATCCCTCCATCCTCTCCCCGTCTTACATTGGCTGTTGTTATGCATGAATCAGTTAGTGTTTCAAACACTCTTTATTTGCTCCTGATGACTGTAATAGGTTTCATTTATTGGAGATGAAATGCACAGAATTTTTCAAAATTTATTTGTAAATTGAAAAAACAAAAGTTCTAATGTAGAATTGCTCCCATCTTACTCCTACATATTTTGCTATAAATGAAACTAAGGACACTTAATATAATACATATGATTGTGATAGCTTTGTATCGAGATTGATAATACAGTAATATAGGTATCTATATCTCTATTTTGCACTTTGAATGAAAAGTAAGCAATGCTGTTTAGCTGTATATATTTTAAAAATTTAGGTTGGCTAACCTTAAACTTCCTGAAAAGGTTATTTAATTGGTCCCATTTTAAAGTCATGTCAAAGTGCAAAAAATTGATATTTACAGATAGTGGCAGTCCTGTAGGCATGTCACAATTTGCACAAATCCTCATGCAAAATGAAAGACTCCTTACTTGGTTTTGTTTCTTACCCTTCTCTTGGGTACCATTTATTCATACTCCTTTCTTATGCTGACATAACCCTTCACTAAGCTCCATCAGGGAAAACACTTCAGCATTTTCACTAATCCAATAGTTTTTCTAGTTTAGCTTTTCACATAATGGCATCCTAAACAGAGATCTGAACTTTAGGAGATGATACATTTTTACCTGATTGTGTGGTAGCCAGGAGATTAATAGCAAGTTCAAATTTGTAATAATGTCTTGTGCATGCAGTCCATTGACTGGGTTATACACATTACTGTAACTGGCACATGTTACCTGGAATCAAGTTTCAGGTTCATCACCTGGAGATGTGGATGTCATGTAGTGATGCCCAAGAATAGCAAAGCTTGTTGCTTATCATATATTCTTGAATTTTTTGTCGTCAACCGTTCTTCTATCAGTTTAACTATGTTCCATGCTTTCTTGTTGCTTTGCTACACCACTGGCAGAGAACCCATTACAAACATGGCTAGAAATTTAGCTAACCTCAAGGCTATACCAAGTCATGCTATCTGCTGAGTAATTACTATGTCACACACAAGTATACTTAACAATTTGGACACATGTGATTGTCATGTTACATGGGTGGTGAGAGCAATGTTGGGTCTCTGCCAATTCTCAACTGACATTTCATTTTCTGTTTTAGCCATTGTTTGGCTTTCTGATGGACAGGACCTTTTTTCTACTTGTCATGTTGTCCATTCTACATGTGCTCCACTGTACACAAATTTGACTGTGGTGGAAATTATTAAGTTATTGAAGAGAAGGGGAGAAGGAAAATGGAGGCGAGTCTCTCACTCGTATGTGAGAAGTGCATTTTTGGGATAAGTAGTTTGATGAAGGTCAGTAAAAATAAATCAGGCAGTACAGGGTGAAGGGCACGGGTATTAATGTCACACTGGATTGGGTGGGAACTTGGCCAATGAGTAGGGTATTGTGGGTAGGAGTTGGGGGAACTAAGGGGGTGAGTGGCAACATTATCATTCTTAAAACATTAATCAAAATATTTACCTCAGTTTAGCAAAAGTTAGAGCAAAAAAATGTATTCATTATTTTTGTGAAAACAAGACTCTACAATACACAATTTCATATGATCATTTAAAATACAGTTATTTCTTAAATTTGTCTCTATAATCAACCACGGTCTCTTACATTCAGTTTAGTTTGTTTAATAAAATGGATATGGTTGCAATGAGTAATATCCGGTAAGCATTGGAAAATATAAAAATTATAAACAGTGGTGTAGTCAGTGATTAATTAAAGTTAAAAGATTGACACATCATAAAAAGAGATTTCAGGCGTGATATGGTGGAATATCATGATTAATTAAAATTGACACATCAGTTGACCATTGGAGGACGGATAATAGAGCAAGAATCTTGTGCCAGTATTACAGTAATTGATAGTTTCCGTAAGCGGTAAACATTTTCATTTTTTTGTTGTTTGAGGAGAGCGGACACCCCACTATAAGTGCATTAGCCATTCAATAGAATAGCTGAACTGTTTGTTGAATATTTCTTTTCACCCTCCCCCTTTGGTTAGATCCTTGCCCATTCTTTTAGTCAGGAACAAGACAAAGATTATTATTTGATTGGTCATTAGGCAGGCATACATTAGACCTCGTCAAACAACACATTGGACGTATGACACATCAGGCACAAAACAGCATGTTGGGTGTAAAACATTAGAAAATTATATCTTTTTTTCCATGAATTAAAAATTCATTCACCAAGTACAGAGCTAGAGGCTAGTCATAAATACAAGTTTTTTTAAAATTTGGTAGAGCTCGTTTTTCTAGCAGTCTCGGCATTTGATTAAATAATTTTGCTCAAAATTTTAAAGTCATTCAAATAATGCTATAATTTGGTTAATCTGTATTTACACTTGGATAGGCGATTTTTTTATTTTGGTGTTATAATCATGTACTTTACGTTACGGGAAACAAATGTTATCTTTCACATATTTCAATGTTTGTCAATATAAATGCTACACAAAGTAAGAATATTCAAACTTATAAATGATGATCTATAGGGTTCTGTTACAGAAGATTTTAGTATTTACCCTCGTGGGTTTTTTGTAGGATAAAAACTGATCCCGTATCACGAGCATCGCCCCAGACTTACAGGCCATAATTAATGTGATTGTCAATGAAGGCAAAGTAAATGGATCTTGGGTCCTGTGCAGGATTAAAATCCTAAGTTTCCTGAGTATAAATTGCGCCTTTATAATCTCCTACTGATAACATTGATATGTTAACTCTAGCACAAAAAGCAATAGTTATTCGGGAAGACGATCGAGATGTCACTAGTGCCTAAAGCTATGAACGGGCATTTCAGACCGGTCAACTATTCCAACTAAACAGTTCCTGCAAGAGCATATTGCTTTCGGCACTGCGCACAAGAGATGCAAGATCACTTTAAAACATCCACAGGTGAAGACACTGGCCTGTGATTGGCTGAGCGTATTTCCGCCTCGTTTCCCTTAGATACGGTTTATCAGTTTTCCTTATGAATGTGGCATGCGATTTCTGTATTTTCGTGAATGTCATGTGCAGAGGGCTTACGTACACTTGCGCCACTGTGGTCGCAGGTAAAATCCGGTAGTTTTTGGAAAAAGCACGCATCATATTTCGCAGTTTATTTTGAAATGTCGGTGCTTCTGCTTCAATATACGTTCGTGTGTTTGTACCTATTGGATTAACATATTTCATTGCTCCATTGTGCCTTTATGGCATTCATGGTTGCATTTGTTTGGGGTAGATATTGTTTTCACCTCGTCAGGTATATTTCTATCGTTTAAATTAAATGTATAGCTCCATATGAGTGGTTTCGTTTGATATGTAATCTTTTTTAATTTTAAACTAAACTGCACGTGTACTGCACTTGAAAGCATGAACCATGTCTTCTCGCACTGCTGGAATTATTGTAATTGGGGATGAAATTTTGAAAGGAATGACAAGGGATACCAATTCATTATTTATGAGTAAAAAATTATATTCAATGGGCATTAAATTGAAAAAGATTTCTGTTATCCCAGACGAAGTGGATACCATAGCTGCCGAAATTTCCGAATTCTCTAAAAATTATGATCTAGTTCTTACCAGTGGAGGAATTGGGCCAACTCATGATGATGTGACCTACGAAGGTGTCGCGAAGGCATTTGGCGAGAAGTTAGAATTGAACAAAGAAATGGCTAAATATGTTCTCATGTTTAATCCAGGTGGGCAAACAGTTTCAACAAATCCTGCACTGAAAATGGCAAATCTGCCGACGTCTGCAGAGATACTGCAGTGTAACAGCGTTCAAATATTCAGCGATCCTATTGTAGTCGTTCATAACGTCGTAATATTTCCCGGAATACCGCAACTCTTGGAGAAGGCGCTCTCCGGAGTTAATATAACCGATTTGTTTCCAAATGAGTCTTTTAGTTCATCAGCGCCAGCTTCCAAGTTTCATTGCCACAAACTTTATTATAAAGTACATGAAAATAGGTTAATAAAAGTAATTAATAAGGCAGTTGGTTTATTTGGAAAAAGTGTAAGCTTTGGTTGTTATCCCGTTCTTGATAAATCCTACGAAACTGTAATTGTGGTCGATTCTTCTGATGAGTTACTCGCAGCCAGAGCTCATTTTTATTTAAAAAATGAAATGCCAGATGGTATAGAAGTTCGTCCCCTTCCAGAAGAGGTATCTGATGATCAGATAGGGAAAGAAATTGATTATTATGTTGTTTCACGAGAAGTTAGTGAGCGAGTCTTTCAGTTATTTGAAAATCACGCTACCCCTAAGTCACTTCTGGAACCCTTAGATAAAGCAATAAAGGTAACTTATTTATTCTTTTACAAAGAGTAATCCCTGTCGATATATTAATTTCTGTGGAGTCATGTTTTTTTAAATTTTTTAGACTGTGGAAGAGTGCTTCAGTCGATATCAAGCAGGAACTGGTGCATTTATTTCTTTCAATGGAGGAAAGGATTGTACCGCGCTCCTACATTTAATATTTGCACTCTACACAAAATGCTATCCCAAAGGACCGCCGCTGACAGCACTTTACATAAAAACTATTGATCCATTTCCGGAACTAGAAGAGTTTGTACGTGAAGCGGCATTAAGGTGAGGGTTTTGAAAACATCTTTTAATGTATGGTATGTGTAGCCATTGTAATAAGCACAGGCTACGAAGAAGCTTCTGTATAATACCGTTTCATTTTACTGATTCTAGTTTCAAATCATCAGGATTCGTTTGATTGAAAATACATATATGATTCCTTCCTTTTATATTTTTTGTGTATGTAGTTATGCATTTAGAAGTTCGGGTATAGACTTCTAATTAATATTATTATATAACTGTCGACAATGAAATGGTAAAACCACAATGCATATGATAAGGATAGGGACAAACTCATAGTTACATGCATCAAATTGAAATTACACAAGACGCAAAACAATTGTAACAAATAAATAAGACAAACCATAGAACAATATCTCCTTGAAATTACATTCAAAATATTCTTCAATAGTGTGTACTGGGTTAGATACCAGCCAGAAGGAGATTATATTTTTTTAATCAAGTTACACTAGTTGTTTGGCTTTTTCTAGTATCTTGTTAAAAAAAATCTAATACCTAAATTTCCCAATTGAGCATGTGTCTTCATTGATCTGCATAGAGACATATTAAGTTTACCATGACCCTTCGTGTTATGAGAGTGGATGATTGATCTTGAGGGATTAATTTAATGTCAGTCATAATGCTCCTTGGCATAATCTGATTAGTAAAAATATGTAAACCATACACTGTGAACATCTGGAAAATCTTACACTCAATTCAACTTCTTAAATACAGAGATTAAACAGGATAAATATGTAAAGCAGAGTAATAACAGATAAATTATAATCAAATGACATATTTCAGTTATAAAAATGGGTACGAGTAACTGTTCGAACAAAATGATAAGCCATTATGTTGTACAACTCCAAGCTCATAATCAGTAACATACAAGGTTTTAGGCACCTGTTGATATAAATATTTTATCATTAATAATTTAAGGAACTATGCGTCAAACTTTAAACTAAGAGTCTTGTGACGCCCTATACATAAAAACTTGATGACACTAGTAATATGGCAAATCAGTAAACCTTACGGGATCAGGTTTCACTTCGTAGAAGTTTTCCGTATCCATCAAATGAAAGAGAGAACATATTTTTCCTCAAAATTTATTTGGTTTGGTTCAATGCGTTTCACAATTATGCGACGTCATCGGGTACAAATTTGTGCAAATACAAATAGACACAGTGTGATAGGTGTGAGTAAGTTGGGAGCTCTGGTTGGGAGAGGAGTAACTGGTTATTTCATGGGAACCAGTGACCCATAGAGAAGTAAAATTCAGTAATTCTGAGGGAGGGATGGCCAATGGGGGGGACAACAAGAATTCAGGGGGGGTAGTAAAATGTGGAGAAAGGGGTTGTGATCAATGAGGGGTGATGGGATTATGAGAGTATTGCAGAGGAGGGGTGATGAAAGGGTATCTGATTGATTTTAATTGATTCAAATGAGCAGAGAGTAATGGTAAAAATAGTGCGGAAAAATTTATTTGTTTCAGTTTTATTCTTGCGTTTGGATGAAGCTCTTACAATTTCAAACTGTTAGACAGCATCAAATTTTATGCCTTCAGGCACTCTACGTCACACTTCTGTAACAAAGCCATCGTTGTGATTGTGTTCTTTTAAATAATGCTTAGCAAAGAGGGAGGTTGAGCCATAATTGTTGAAACAAGTGAAAATGTCCTTTTGGATGTTTCTGCAAATCTGACCAATCATATATATTGTATTGCTGTTGTTACATTTTAATTTACAAACTCATTGTTTTTAACAATTTGTCCAGAGTATTTTTACCATTACAGAGATGTTTGGTAAGGGTCAGAGGTGTATAAACTGGAGATTGGAAAGTGATTTGATAATTTGTAAGAGACGTTGTTAAGAAATACAAGATAACACCTTTTATTATCAATTGATTTTTGTATGAGAGAATGGGAGATTTCATTGATGGATATTATCCTTATATCCTTAATAGATTTTCAACCAAACTGTCTAACATTTGTTTGAAGCTATGAATTTTAAGTTTCCATTTTCTATGTAATAATTATTGGGGGCGAGTGGAAAGTTTAGGAGATAATGGATCATCAAGTGGAGGATGGCATATGTATTGGAAAAGTGATGGGAGGAGTCATTCAGAATAATATGACCAGTATATGTAGATTTTCTGAAAATACCAAATATATGTTTTTCTTAAAAGATTCTTAAATCTAAAAAGTATGTCATGTGTGGTTGATATTTCCCCAAAGAAAAGGAGAAGTTAGGGTTTGAGAAGGAATCTTATTGGCAGTTGGTGCCTGTCCAAAGACAAAGAATATCATCTAAATTCCTAAACAAATAGTCTACATAATCAATGAGTTGAGTATCTGAGTTGAATAATATTTCTTCAAGAAAACTGATGAAGAGGCTGGGCAGGGATAAGAGGGACCTGAATGATGATAGATCTGATTATTGAAAATAAAATAACTTGACATCACATTGTGTCCATATATACATCACATGTATCTTTTTACAAATTTGTACCTAATGATGCCATTTCGTGGTGAAACTACTTGTACCATACCAAATAAATTCTGTAGAAAAGTCCACTTGCATTGGATGGATATACAAAACTTCCATGAAGTGAAGCCTGACTCTGTAGAGGAATAAGACACTAAAGAATGAGAGTGATACTATTTTTGTAACTGAGGTTAATCCAGAGCTACAGAGAACTAGAAAGAGTGTGTCAATGATTTGTATAATAGTTGTGTGGAGTCAGAAAGTGAGCCAAATGCACTATGCAGTGAAAATAATCCGATGAATTTGACATAGGTCAAAATGTGGCTGGGAGAGTATTAAGAATTTTGAAGGATGAAAAACTACAGGCATATATTTTTCATAAAGTTAAGGCACTTTTGAGCAATCCATATCAGTTGTTAATTTACACTCACAAACTTCAGTTTTATGAGACCACTGGACGAATTTCATAAATACATCATTGTATAAAGGGAAGGGATTAAGATGGAATGTATAAGCATTATGAAGCAAGTATCCTTTGCAACACACAAGGGGATGTGTTAATGGAAAGAGTCTGGAAGGTAATATTGGACAAAACCTGGGAAGTGTATGTCTTTTAACTCCTGGATGGAGATGTATGGATAATCTTTTAGGTTTTCAGCAAGTAGATCTTCATGGATATGGATAGTTAATTTTAATTTGGGTATGGTACATGACAGGAAAAAGCAAAGAAACTTTTGAAAGGTATAAGAGGAAATGAGCAGTTCTAAACTCAACAAAAGTGATTCTGATTGTCCCCAACATTTCTACCTATTCTTTCAACCTGATAAAACCTTACCAGGGCCATACAACCCTGTGGAGCAGAAGGGTGGCTGCCCAACCTCTTGAGGTGGGAGGATGTCATAGGAAAATGAACTGGAAGGGAAAGAAAAGACCAAATGAAGGAATTAAACATAGGAATGAAAAATAAAGTTGGCGACATAGTGAATAATTTGAATTCATTGGGTAGTGTGGTCACTAAACTCTGAATTTCCAAGAGAGGCATTGAGCTTATATAAAATTGTATTTTGTTAGCCAAAACACTGAAAATGACTAAGTTTTTACCTCCAATCACCTAAAAACCACAAATAATAAATGAACAAAGATAATAAAAGATGCTCACAGTGTATGGTTTACATATTTTTACTAATTAGACGTATGTCAAGGAGTATTATGACTGACATTAAATTAATCCCTCAAGATCAATCATCCACACTCATAACAATACTCCGTTCCACTGTGCTGGCAGGAGTAATGATAATTAGTTAGTGGGGACGTGATGACCCAGGAGGTAGAGCGTTGGACTACTATCCAAGGGCTCAGGTTCAATTCCTGGGCATGCCTTTGGGCACCCTCAGCTTAACCCAAGGTGTATCATTTTTTGGGTACTAAATCTTTGTGGTTAGATATAGAAAAGGAACATGACGTAGAAGAAGATAGCTTAGGTCCAGGCATAGTCGACGATGAAATAGAAAGGGCATTAAAGGAGATGAAAGCAAATAAGGCTGTGGGGTGGACAACATTCCTGTAGAAATGTTGAAATGGTTAGGAAAAGGTGGGAAGAAGGCCATATATGGACTGATTCGTAGTATCTATGAGGAAGGAATCTGGCCGGAAGATTTTGTGAGATCGGTGTTAGTTCCTATTCCAAAAAAGGCAAAGGCTACGTGATGTGAGGATTACAGAACAATAAGTTTGATATCCCACGCAGCTAAAGTTATTCTCAGGATCATCAACAGAAGGATAGAGAGTAAGGCAAATGATTACTTAGGGGATGATCAGTTTGGGTTTAAGAAAGGAAGAGGTACGCATGATGCCATTGCAGTAATGAGATCACTAATCGAGAGGAATATGGAATACTATCAGGAATCCCTCTGGAGGAGATATCAGGATTCCCCTCTCCTAAACCTTTCCCTCCGAGATATCCATAGTGAACCTAAAAATTCCACAACCTCCCCCCCCCCGCTGGGGACTCCCAGTAAAGGGATAATCCGGTAGGGACTCCTCCCCCCCCTCTCCCACGGCCCTCCATTACCCACTCATTCTATTCCGCCTGACTCTCCACCCACAAGCACGCCTTGCCCAACCCCCTCCCCTACCATCCTCCTCCCCGGCCCCCCCCTTTTTCTATCTTACCTTCCCCCCATTTTCCTCCCCCCGGTCTGAGGGTATATATACGTTGGTCGCCTGTATGTCTGCACCTGAAGATGACGTTGTACGTCGAAACCCGGGTCGTGTGTTTGTGAAATAAATCTGTGGAATTACAAAGTATCATTTTATCCGCTTAAGTACTATCAGGACGTTTTTGCCTGTTTTGTAGATTTCGAAAAAGCGTTTGATAGAGTGAATTGGGAAAAATTAATGCGTGTATTGCAGAAAATAGGAATGGATTGGAGGGACAGGAGACTGATCTGCAACCTGTACATGTCTCAGACTGCTCAGGTGCGAGTGGGGAACGAAGAGTCCGGATGGGCAGTGTTAGGAAGAGGTGTAAGGCAGGGTTGCCCATTGTCACCAGTACTGTTCAACGTATATGTAGAGGAAATGATTAAACAGGCATGGGAAGAACTGGAGGTAGGAATGAAAGTCGGAGGGGAATTCGTAAAATCGGTTAGGTTTGCTGATGACCAAGCATTAGTTGCTCAGTCAGCCAAGGGGTTACAAGCATTGCTGAGTGAATTGGAGGTTCAGTGCGATAAATATGGGATGAGAATCAATATTAATAAAACAAAGGTTATGCGATTTTCCAGAAAGAAAAAGGTTAAGCTAAATATTAAAATAGGTGGGGAAAAAATAGAGCAGGTAGAACAGTTTACATATCTCGGAAGTGTTTTGGACCAATACGGTCAAAGTGGTAGGGATTTAAGGAGAAGAATTGTGCTAGGCAAGGAGGCTTTCTCAAGGAGGAGGGAGTTGATGACGGGGATGTTGAGTAGAGATGTTAAGACAAGATTCGTAAAAACTCTGATATGGAGCGTAGCTATGTACAGTGCGGAAACGTGGTCACTGAAGCAGGAGGATAGACGTAGATTGGAGGCTTTTGAAATGTGGGTGTGGAGAAGAATGGAGAAGGTGAAATGGACCGAAAGGAAAATAAATGAGGAAGTACTGGAGATGGTGGGTGAGGAGAGGGGTTTGTTGAGAGAAATCCTATGGAGGCAGGAAAAATGGATGAACGGCGTATTGAGCGGTAGTGGAATGTTGAAGAAGGTAATAGAGGGGAGAATGTTGGGCAAGCGAGGAAAGGGTAGGAACAGGATAGGGATGTTGGATGGGATGAAGGGAGGAAAGAAGTACACAAAGATGAAGAGGGACCTGATGTAGTTTAGGTTGCTCGATTGGGTTTTGTTTGGAGTTACAAAATATTTATTTGATAGTTGTGTCCATCCAAAAACCTACCTTAACCAGTAGATTACCTAATAATAATAAATCTTTGTGGGACCTTCCCATGGACTACAACCTTGGTGTGGTGGAAGGGCATGTGCGTTCCGATAACCCTTAGAGCTGTGCTGGCAGGAGTAATGATAATTGCTCCTGGTTGGGTCACCCATGCCAGATAGGTCAAAGGTTAGGAGTCAGATGAAAGGTAGTCTATGCAGTGTGTGTTCCTCAGTGATGTGGCTACAAAGGTGTCTGACCCCAATGGGGTGGCCATTGAGTGATGGTGTAATGTTAAAAACACTATTGAGGAAGAAACGGGAAACCACCTCAATTATCATTCCCAAGAATATAATGATGGACACTAGAGAGAATATCGGCAGTGGGAGAGGCAAGGCTTCCACGGTCGTCATTTCACAAAACCCTTGCAAAGGAAAACCGAGATCAGCAGGACAGAAGACACAGAAGAAGAAAACAAAATTAGTTAGAATATTTACTTGGATTGTTAGGAAGGTGTTGAGGACAGGAAAATTAGAGAATATTATGTGAGAGGTGGAAATATAAATATTTTAGGTTTATGCGAGGTGGGATGGAAGGAGAGCAGGGATTACTGGAGTGAAAGTTATAAAATAATATAGAGCAGCGGGGACGAGAGCCTATGAGAGGTTGCTATAATAATGAATAAGAGGTAGGAAGAAGCGTAGTCAACATAGAACAAGCAATGGATAGAATATTACTTGTAGAGAAATAAGCAGAACTGACAAACTTGGTCATTGTTCAGGTATACATTCCACCAAGCAATCATAAGGAGGAAGAAATCAATAGGATATATGATCAGTTAGAGAACATAATCATGCTTGTTCCTGCAGGAAAACATTTGATAGTCATGGGTGATTGGAATGTGATGGTAGGCAAAGAAAGAGTTGGTGATGAGGTGGGGGACCTCGGTTTAGGCACAAGGAATGAGTGCAGGGAGAAAACAATTGAGTTCTGCAGCAGACAGGGGTTAGTCATCACCAACACATGGTTCAGAAACCACAAGAGGCGTAGGTATACATGGAAAATGGCAGGTGACTCAGAAAGGTATGTTAGATTATATTATGGTTAGGCACAGGTTTAGGAACAGTGTGATTGATATGCACAGCTCCGGGAGTGGATGCAGACTCTGACCACAGTTCTGAAGTGTAGCATCCATTTCAAAAAGATAAGGCAAGGGCGGCGGGTTAAGAAATGGAATGTAGAAGTATTAAATGGATTGACAAGGAAGGATTATCAGCAGGCTGTAGAGAAAATCATGGATGATGGTAAAGAGCTGAGTACTATTGAAGAAAAATAAGAATACATCAAAAAAGGAATATTGAAAGCCTGAAATGAAACAATAAGAACTGTTAATGGAAAAAGGAGCTTCCGGGAGCGGATGCAGACTCTGACCACAATTTAGTTCTTCTGAAGTTTAGCGTCCATTTCAAAAAGATAAGGCAAGGGCGGTGGGTTAAGAAATGGAATGTAGAAGTATTAAATGGATTAACAAGGAAGGAGTATCAGCAGGCTGTAGAGAAAATCATGGATGAGGTTAAAGAGCTGAGTACTATCAAGGAAAAATAAGAATACATCAAAAAAGGAATATTGAAAGTCTGAAATGAAACCATAGGAACTGTTAATGGAAAAAGGACAAGGAAACCATGGTTCAAGGATGAGATGATTGGAAAGATCGATGAGAGAAGAAAATGGAAGAATATAAACACAGAGCTAGGTAGAAGGAAGTTAAAAATTAAATAATAAATTGAGATGGGCCACCAATAAAGCAAAAGAAGCATGGTGGAAAATGCAATGCGAGGATATGAAAAGTTTGCAGAGAAAGTGTGAAATTGGTGCGATACATTGCAGTAATAAAATCACTAATCAAGAGAAATATAGGACACAATCAGGACCCATTTGCTTGTTTTGTAGATTTTGGAAAGGCGTTTGATACATTGAATTGAGAAAAACTCTTGAGTATATTGCAAAAAATACGATAGATTGGAGGGACAGGAGGCTAATCCGCAACCTATACATATCTTTGACTGCTCTGGTGTGAGTGAGGAACAGAGAGTCCGGATAGGCAGTGTTAAGAAGGGCTGTTAGGCAGGGTTGTCCAATATCAATGGTGCTGTTCAACATATATATGGAGGAAATGATTAAAGAGAGATGAGAAGAACACAAGGTAGGAATGAAAGTTGGAGGGTATTCGTAAAATCAATTAGGTATGCTGATGACCAAGCTTTAGTTTGTCAGTTAGCCAAGGGATAGCAAGTATTGCTGAGTGAATTGGAGGTTCAGTGCGATAAATATGGGATGAGAATCAATATTAATAAAACAAAGGTTATGCGATTTTCCAGAAAGAAAAAGGCTAAGCTAAACATTAAAATAGGAGGGCAAAAAATAGAATAGGTAAACAGTTTACATATCTCAGAAGTGGTTTGGACCAAAATGGATTGTAGATTGGAGGCTTTTAAAATGTGGTTGTGGAGAAGGATGGAGAAGGAGAAATGGACAGAAAGGAAAACAAATGGGGAATTGTTAGGTGTGGTTGGCAAGGGGAGAGGATTGTTGGGAGAAATCATAAGGAAGCAGGAAAAATGGATGAAGGTCATATTTATTTGCAGTAGGATGTTGAAGACTGTAAAAGAGGGGAGAATGTTGGGCAAATAAGGGAAGGCCAGGAACAGGGTAGGGATGTTGGACGGGATTTAGGGAGGAAGGAAGTACACAGAGATGAAGAAGGATTTTTTGTAGAGTATGTTGCTGGATTGTGTCTTGCTAGGAGTCTCAAAATATTTTTTCAATAGTTGTGCTCATCCAAAACCTACCTTAACCAGTAGGTTACTTAATAATCTTCCTGGGAAACCATAGCATAGGGAAAGGATCTGGCTCCCTAGTTAAATTAGTTAGTAATTAGGTAGTATTTAATTCATGCACAGTTTTGTGACTATTTAGGGTTTAAAAAAGTTCTGGAAGAAAGTTCAGGGTGAGTTTCATGCAGTGGAATCATAAAAATGGTGTAGTTATAGTGAGAGTCAGTGTAGTGAGAAGTAATGATGTCATTATAATTGTAATTTCCAAATTCAGCACAAAGAGGAAAGTGCCCACTCTTTTCACTTTGCCTCTTGAAGTAATTGAAAATGCCATGCTGAAATAAACCATAAAATGATTGGTATTTGTTATTTTATATTTTAAGATATTATTTTAAAGAATGTTTGCTTATAAATCTTTTGAAAGATGTCCATTTTGTTTAAGCCTTGAACAGAAAAATAAAGAGTAGTGCCACTAAAAGCGACCAAATACTGATAAATGCCTGGGTTTCTTAAGTAGGGGCATCATGGAATATTGAGTATAACCCTGGCACTAATGTAATCTGCCTAGGATTCCTGACTTGAGCACTGGTATGAGGAGCTAGTTTTCATGCACCAAAAGTAATGTGATAGGCTGTATAGATATTATAATTATTACATATTAAGTGTCAAGAATATGGTCAACATTCAACCTGGTTGGGCATGAGCAAATAACTTCATCTCAGGTTGAAAAGATTAAGGATTCTCCCTACTTTGATTGAAATCACTGCTGCAAACATTGTTTCTTTATCAGTGGCTGTATGGTATTGCTCAAAATCATTCTGCCCTTGCATGTACATAAAACAGTATCTTTTTTTTAAGGAGTCTGTCATATCTATCATTTCTATCATGTAATGATTAACATGAATATTTGTAAAAATACAGTAGCCTTCCAATGTTTTGTATGTATTGTGTAGGGACTAGCTAAGCTTGTAAGTAGACTGAGAAATTTGCTGTACATGTACAGGAGTCCTGTATGTACATAGTACACACATGTGCAGCACAGGTACATGAGTACATGCATGTATGTATTTAGTTTACCAATCCTTCTCCCACTCATAAAAGTAATGGTAATTGTTCTGCTTGAATATTAAAGCCATAATTTGGGCACAAGTCTACCATTTTTGGCACTCAACATATCTTTTACCCCAAAAATGTCTTCCTTTTCCAATTTTCCTAAGGCTGTGACTAGGATTCACACCACTCCCTTCATCTGCTCAATTGTTCATTGCTCATATGCTCTCTCCTGTGCTTCTCTGAGACCATCTTTAGTTTCCTTGGAGTGTTGGGCATTGCTTGTCCCTCAGAAAGAGAGACCATGAATTTTCACTTTTGGATTTTGATTGAGTAAGGAGTCCAGCAGTATCACTATAGCTTTTCTGCTGAATGAACAGAGGAGCTATCAGTGATCAGAATACTCATACCTCTGATTGAAGTATTACAATACTTTTCTGATATTTAGTAGATATTATTTTTTTATAAATTTGCAACATTATCACATTTGCTTTTTGAGCAGTATCATTCATGCAAAATATTTTGCATTGTAATAATTATATCTAATTCCTAATATCATGCATTAGGAAAATTCATTTGTGAAACTACATTTTAATATTGTCTAGTTAAAATATGATCTACATGTATGAGTCAACAGTACAATCGTGTAAAAAAAAATAAAGGGCTGTAAATTAAAATTTGATTCATGTAAATTTAAGGAGTATAAGTTTTTAAAATGCAATATTATTAATTATATATTTTCTTTATTTGTGATAAATTCTTGAACTATTGTAAAAGATGCATGAAAATACTCACAAGTCCTCACTTTAACTACATGTTGAATGGAACCCTTTATATTTCCTCATCTCATTCTTCCTGTTCCATACTCAATTATATCCCTTTCCTTCTCTCAATTAGATGAATTTCCCATGGAGACTGTTGAATGAGGATCAGGTAACTGACTACAATTTCTAATCAAATTTCAGGATGACCAATACTTTGACTTCTGATTTTTCACCTTTCACTTCCCCCATCCTCTATCGAGAGCCCCCATTCCACTATTACTGTGAAGGTGGCATTCAAAACTGAATGAAGAGGCTGTAAAGCTGATGCTTAAACACTAAAAGAGTATCCCTGATTTGGAGACTACTGTATAATTTATTATGACATTTCTTTATAACACTTGATACCTTGTTATTCCTTATAGGTATAATATACAATTACATGTTCAATCAGGACCCCTGAAGGAAGCATTGGAGAGATTTATTAGTGAACATGATAATATGAAAGCAGTGTTCATTGGGACCCGACGCACAGATCCAAGATCTATATCGCTTCAACCATTCCAGGTAAAAATGCCATTAAACATCCATTACTGAATGCAAGAGGATGTTGTAATTTCAGTGTGGTAGAAACTTGGTTGTTCTTTAGATATCATATGCAGTTACCTTTCTCTCTTTTGGGATGGGAAGTAACACTGATCTGAAACAATCGTCTGGCCATATATAGTACATCTCCCTCGCAGCTGCCATTAATTGGACTAAAAAATCTTCCTTTCATGATTACCTAAAGCCTTAAGTAGTTTGGCTGGTATATTATCTGTTCTCAGAGCCATTCTGATTCAATAATAATAATACTTGATTCATTTTGAAAAATGATACAACCACATTAAATGTTGTCAATATAAATATTATTTAATATATAAATATAAGTTCTTAAATATGATAAAGATTGTCGCAAAAGATTTCATCAAATGAGTAAAGTAGCTGAGCAAGTAGCCAGGTACATACCCTATTATTGAAACTGGATACAATCCAATTTTAACTGAGTAGGCAGGTAGTTATACAGTCATATGTGCACATTAAGAAATGTGTTGTAAGTTGATGACAATCTACGATGTTTTTTAGATTCACTTTACCCCTTATGGTGTAGTTATGGATGTGAGATCTTAATGGGTAAGTTTTTTGATTAACTTTCACATGAATCAAAGCCTTAGAAGATATGAGTATATAAACTAAATGCATTCATGATTTCATGCCTAATATAAAAAGGCTTGCAGAAATCACATGGTGGTATATTAGCAAGAGAGCGAATAGCTCTCTTTTGTAGTAGCAAAATTTGTTTAACGTGTGGGGAATGACCCCGTAACTCAACACCATAATTCAATTGACATTGAAAGAAGGCATGGTAAAGTGTTAAACTATACTCATTTGAAATAAGAAAGTTGAGATTTCTTAACATATAAACAGCTTTACTCAGTTTATCACAGATCTGTCTGATGCGGGTCTTCCAGTTAAGTTTTGTATCAGTATAAATTCCTATTATTTTAGCAGTTTCAATTTCAGTTATTTTACAATATGCTGGGTTTTTTTTAGTATTTAAACTGAAATGATTGATATCAAACCATTCCTTAGCCTGTCTTTGCGTTGTGCTAGATCGTGCCTTTGTGTCTCTTAGATATTGATATTTTTGTACAAAAGTGGTGTTATCAGCAGGTAAAACATTTATGTTTCATATTACATGGCAAATCATTAATCATAATGATGAAAAGTACTGGGCCAAGCACGAGCATAGAGCCCTGTGGGACACCAAAATTTACTTTAAGAGCTGCAGATTGGCAGCCATCAAGTTCAACTAATTGGTGGCGATCATCCAAATATGACTTCATTAGTTTCAGTGTAACTCCTTTAACACCATAATTTTCTAGCTTTGATAGTAATATTGAATGATTAAAACAGTGGCAAACCTTACTAAGATCACATATTGTCACAGAGACTGATTCCTTCTCTTCAAATGCATTAATGACATAATTAACTATGGACTCTACAGCCATAATTGTACATTTCCCAGATTGAAAGCCATACTGTGATTTGGAAAACAATATTTGACTAAAAAAATTACATATTTGATATTTTAATATTGCTTCAAAAAGTTTACCAAAAATGGAGACTATGGAAATGGGTCAGTAGTTAGTTAAATTGTCTTTATCACCTTTCCAATAGACAGGTACTGTTTTGGGATATTTTAGAGCTGTTGGAAAATCTGTCTCAAAACATAAGTTGAGTAACATAGCTAATGGTTCCGCAATGAACACAATAATGTCCTTGATCAGGGAATTAGACAGACCAGACCATAAATACCCTTACTGTTGGATTTTTTAAATTTTTTAACAGTCGATATAATATCAAATGTAGTAACAAAATTCCATTTAAAATTTAAATTATTTGGAGGAAGATTTTGAAGAATATTGCCAATGTTGGTAGCATCAATGTTTCGAGAGAACAAATTCTCTCCACCAGCTTTTAAGAAAACATTATTTACAGCATCTGGGGTAAAAGGAAGATTTTCTTTTGCATTGCCATGACCAACTTCTTGATTCATTACTTTTCATACTGCCTTTTGTTTATTTTTTGCATTCAATATAAAATCCTTATAAGCTTTATTTTTTGCACACTTAATTGAGTTAGAATAATCTCTTTTAAATTTCAAGTAAGCCTCTTTGTCATGCAGGCTTCCACTGGTTTTGTATGAGTGGTAGTAACTAAGTAAATCATTTCTATGAGCTAATAACTTCCCAGTATACCAGAGATTATTTTTAGTTTTAGTGAGCATAGAGTTTAGTATTTTTTTAGGAAAGCATTGTTCAAAAATATCTAGGAAATTGCCTAAAAAACTTGAAAAAAACAAGTTTGCTCTAGAGAGTCTGTGCAAATACCATGTCAATCGATACAAGATAGAAGCAGTTTGAAACTCTCTAAACCTTCTACTGTTATAGGCCTCATGATTATAGTTTTACCTCTATTTGAGAATATCTTTTGAGTTATTTGAGTCTTAAAAGTGAAGCTTATACCTTGATGGTCAGATAGGAGATAGTCAGTAACACTTATACTAAATAGTTCAGGACCACAATTGGTAATTACATTATCTAGACAGGCAGAAAATCGAGTAGGCTCTTTATTTGCCCAGTATAGATCATAAGAAAGCCAAAGATTTTCAAGAAAGTGACAATTGCTAGTTTTTAGTGTTTTATCAATGTTGAGAACTCTGCAAATTATGATATTGGCTTTCAGAGTCAAGAAAAGGTATAGTACTAGTTCCAGTTAATTGCAGAAATGTTCAAATACACCATTAGGGGAGTGATACACAGAAGCAATGATCAGATTAAGGTACTTCAACATGATTGCAGATATTTCAAAGTGCAATTCCATACAGAATCCATCTAAGCCAATTACTTTGAAGGGCATAGCTTTTGAGACAAATACAGATACTGCCTTTTTTATACAGATCGGCAATAGAATGATGCAAAGCTAAAATCACTAATGCTATACACATTAACTTAATTTTTTGTAATCCAATGTTCATTGAGACAGTACATTGTAGCCACCATGTTTGACTATCTCAGATATCTTATTTCATAGACATCTCAAATTTTGACAAAATAAATTAATGTCACTACCTAGTCAGAAGGACTAAGGTTTTGATATTCCTGTTTGGAGGCAGGAAACAGCTAATGAACACTTTTTTGTAGTGTTGTCATTGTGGGCCATTGTTGCTGATGTAGAAACCAGTGCATCACCATTTTTCAGTTCCTCTGATTTATTACCACAGCTGCACTTACCAGAATATACTCTGTCTCTTAATGAGTAGGAGTAAGTTTCCATGGTTTGGAGGGGTAAAATTTCCCCACTTTCACTTCAACTGGCCAAATATCATCTTTAAGAAGATGCTCTTTAAGGCTAATTGGCGCACTGAGTTTACAAGAACTGTAATTTCACCAACTCTCAAACTTTCATATTTGAAATCACTTCCGGGAAATAGTCCGGACAGGTGCTTCATGATGTTATCAGGTATTGCTTTGGACTGGACAAAGCCAACGAAGAAGAGAGTCCTGCGAGGAACTCCCACTAAGTTACGTGCAACAGTAGGCTGCTTATAACTTCCAAAAACTGTATTTCGTTTGCGTTTAATTCTTTTATAATGTACTTCCTCATCAGTAACAGTGGATTTGGAACTCATGGTGTGAAATCCTCGGTTTACACTTTTGAGGGGCCAAATCTAGATTATCACTATTGAGACCCAATTGTTCTTGGTTTTCAGACTTCAATAATATTGAAAGCGTTACAGCTTTCTCTGCAATTGGCTGCAAGGTAATATTTTCAGTGGATTGGAGAGCCCGTAATTCCATTTTCAAATTCTCAATATTGGCTGCCATATTGTAAATATTGGGCTTATTGAGACAGCATTGAGAACACTTCCAGTAAATATGGTGGCAGTTAGAGGGAGCTTTTAATGTGATATCACTTAATCTGGAGCATTTATAGTGATGTGCACATGTGCAAATAGTGCAACTATCAACTTTATCAGGCACTTCAAGTCGTGTTTTACAAGAGTGACAGCATGGTACGGCCAAAGTCGATGCCATCTTACAAATTAGTAATTCCAGGAATGCCCTTCATATCCTACAATCAAGTATGCCTGAACCTAAGCTCTCCTAATCTACATTTTATTCTTTTTGTATTCTGTATGTCTAAGCTTGCTGGCCTATTATCTTTATCATGTAGTTCTTTGCACTTGGAAGTGAAACGGGTTGAGGTGGAGTTGAAGGTCCCAATTAAATTAAGTATTTGTAGTATTGTGCCACATACTGGCTGCAGAAGGCTTGTTTGGAGCCAAATAGAGGGTATAAATGAGAGATTGTTGGGATTCTATTGGGAAATTGGAGCGGACTTTGTTGATCTGAGGCCTGTCCTCTCATCGTGTCGGGTACCCCTAATTAGCTCCGGGGTCCATTATACTACCATGGCATCACAGTGTGTAGCGCGTAGGTTACACGAACACGTTTCTAGGGTTTAGCATAGTTGGAAGGCAAGAGCGCAGGTCATATATTGGGATAAATAAAGTAGAATCCAGCGCTTTTTGTCACTTGAGATCAGGTTACGCCTCACAGATCCCAAAAATAACAGAACAAACACAAACTTGCTTTAATGCAACATACAACTGACATGTAAGAGTAACCAACAACCCTGGCAATGACGTAGAAAGACATTTGACATGCACTTCTCCACAAAAGCGTCGTAAATTATGGTCAGACACAAACAAGGGCGTTATTCAAGAGAAAAATAGTGTAAATATACTTGTATTAAATTGCAGAAGCCTCAAAAATAAAATAGCAGATCTCGAGCACATAATTCAATGTCATTCGGCTGATATAGTATTAGGCACAGAGAGTTGGCTATGTAATGACATCAATGACCAAGAAATTTTCCCAATAAATTTTACAATTTACTGACATGATAGAGATACAAGACCTGGAGGAGGAGTTTTTGTGGCTGGGAAAAGTAATCTTGAAAGCAGACAACTTGCATTTGAAAATAATAACATAGAAAGTGTTTGGTGCACCATACTGCGATCCAATCAACCCAACATTAATTTATGCTCTTTCTATAGACCTCCAGATTTTCAAACATTTAATACCCTCAATGAACAAATAAATAAATTTACACGCAAACATAATAATCAATATAATTAAATGCATCAATATAATTGGTGGTGACTTTAACCTCCCTCGTATCGACTGGGATAGCAATAGCATTAAATCTCGGACCCGTGATCGCGAATCTTGCAATTTCTTACTAAAATTGGTTCAAAGAAACTCGCTCCATCAAGCAGTACGCACTCCCACTGTGGAAAGAACATATTGGACTTATTTCTTACGAACACACCGGAACGCATTAATAGTGTATCAACCGACGAGGGTATGAGTGACCATAAATCAGTTATTATCAACTTGAACGTAGAAATAAAAAAGAATGTTAAGCCAAAAAGAAAAATTTATAACTATCACAAAGCAGATTTTGAAACTTTTGCCAGCCATTTAAACTCTTCACTACACGATTTCAAAACGCACTTAAGTCTAGCCATCGTGGAAGAAACTTGGACACAGTTTGTCCAAATTATGCAAAAAGGAATAACAGATTTCATCCCTGTAAAATACGTTAAAGCAAATCGCGACCCCAGGTGGTACAACAAAGGCGTTAAAAAAGCCCTTCAAAAGCAGAGAATGTTACACTCTAGGGTAAAGAAAGCAGGTCTGAACTCATCACCCTTGGACATTAAACAGCTTTTGGACAAGTATAGATCCTCTAAAATTGAAACTAAAACACAATTACGTAGCGCTTTGCAAGACTTTAAACGTAAAGTACTCTGCGAGTATTTGAACACTGACCCCAAAGGTTTCTGGTCATATGTTAGGGAAGTAAATGGGGGTCAACAAACCGTGGCTTGCTTAAGGGATTGTAACAATATCATTCATACTGACAGTGAGGGTAAAGCCAGCATTCTAAACAAATTCTTCCAAAGCATTTTCACGAACGATGTAGCCACCGCGTATCTCCAAGAAACAATATATACTGAACCCATGGCAAAAATTACAGCCGACGAGCAAGGAATTGTCAAATTGCTCAAAGACATTAAACCAAACAAAAAATCCCTCACTGAGTGCAAAGTCCCTAAGAATTGGAAAACCGAGCAAATAACACCTATTTTTAAAAGTGGTGACAGGGAGGACCCCAGCAATTACAGACCCATTTCTCTCACTTCTATATGCTGCAAAATTTTAGAGCACATAATTGTCAGTTCCATAATGAGACATCTTGATAACATTAACTTTTTAAGTGACAATAAACACGGATTCAGAAAAACCCACTCATGTGAGACCCAATTAGGATTATTCAGACATGACTTACTTTTATCGGGTGAAAGTGGTAGGCAAGTGGATGCGATCTTTTTAGATTTTCAAAAGGCATTTGATAAGGTTCCACATGGTAAACTAATCCATAAATTAAAGGGTGCAATAAATTGGGTTGAAGACTTCCTTTCAGAGTGGGAACAGAGGGTAGTCCTTGATGGCGCTAGTTTGGACAGTGTATGAGTCACCTTGGGGGTTCCTAAGGGAAGTGTTATCGGACCGTTACTATTCTTGATTTTTGTTAATCATTTGAACCGCGAAGTGAAAAGTAAGATAAGGATGTTCGCAGATGACACAGTGATTTATGGGGAGATATCTGGGGATGAGGATCGTTTAAT
This sequence comes from Hetaerina titia, assembly GCA_037158775.1. NCBI lineage: Eukaryota > Metazoa > Arthropoda > Insecta > Odonata > Calopterygidae > Hetaerina > Hetaerina titia. The sequence goes on along the minus strand of CM073776.1, from coordinate 44,851,702 downwards.
TCTAGCACGTGATTTAGATTGCATTAATGAATGGTGTTCAAAATGGGGATTGCCTTTAAATCTTAATAAATGTTTGGTGGTAAATTTCTTTAAAAGATCCACGGGATTCGTTTACAAATTAGCTGGAGTTGACCTTGAAGTACTTGATACGGTGAAATCAGAGAATCAAAATCAGAGCCATAAATACAGGTTTTGTTTCCTGTGATGATTGTTTTTAAGAAGTTTCGGTCATCTTCAAATATCTTTTTTTTGTGCAGACCTTGTAGACATGTTCCCATCATATTTGTATTGTACCATCTCCCTCATAAGTTTTCCACTACATGCTGATTCACCTTTGTTTTCATAACTGTTAATGCTTCTCTATTAAATTTCTTCATCTATCTTCCCAGTTTGATTATTTTGAATCTATTGTTACACCTAAGTAGTATCAAATTATGATCTTAATCTGCAACTATTTTTGGGAAACTGTTAATTAATCACTGTTCCAAAATCTGCGTTTCACCTTAATATAGTGTAATTGATATCTATTTGAATCTCTGAGCATTTTTATTGTATACCTATACTTATTTTGATGTTTAAACTGGTTAAACAGATGTTTAAAAAGTGTTCACTATGATTAAACCCTGTCTCCTGCAGAACTCTAGTGTTTTTTCCTTACAAGCATTTATTTTCCTAAACCTTAGTCCCCTAATTCACTACCATCTCTCACTCCTCCACTTATGCATTCAAATAACCCATCATTATCAAATACATATTTCCTTTCAGGAACACTTGCTATTATTTACTTGAGTTGTTCATATACCCTGTCCATTTCTTTCTCCCTATGATTGCTTGTTGGCACTAGACCAGGATAATAGCCCAAGTTCATTGGCTCACCTTTAATCTCTTTAATTAAATTCCATCCATCACATGCTCCCTGTTTACTGTCACCTTCCTACCTATTTCTTAATACAACTGCCACCCCTCAGCAACTCTCTTCTTCTCTGCTTAATACAAGGTCGACTATAAAAGTAATGCCCATTCTCTGGGAAAAATAGATTCATTGATTGTGCTTACACAAATACTTAAAATTCTTCAAAATACTCACGTTCTGCATCAATACGCTTGGAGACGTGTCTGCCTTGCCTGGAAGGTGCCCTGAAACTTTTCCACAGGATTTTTTCTCAGGAACATTGTAACATGCTTTTGGATGTTTTCAACAGTCTCCCAATGTTTCTTTTCCGCCTCTTTTCAGTTAGGGAAACAAAAAATAGTCTCAATTAGCTAAGTCGGCAGTGTAAGAGGACTAGGGGACCACTGGGGTGGTTCTTCAGGCCAGGAAGTTGGTAACAATTAAGGATGTGTGGCTGGGTGCTCCATCGCAGCCGTGTTACAAAGTTGAAAAACACACTTCACGTGGAGGCACATCTTTCCACTGATCATAGCAAACTGTCAATCGGCTGGGTTGGAAGGTCAGACCCCCCACCGCATTTCCCGACTGGTTTTATCGTGCTGCCATGGAGAGTCGCATCACAATAAAATCATGCACATTACTTTCATAAAGGACCATGTATTACTCTACGACTGTCACTGCAGTAATCCTGCTATCCTTTCATCTCACCTCATACAGACCTAAAACATCTATATTTCCTCTCTCCATCTCTTACTTTATATTTTATAATTTCCTTGCCCTTGTCCTGTGAAAAGTCGCTCATTGAGCAAGTCGTTTTCGGGACCAATATTTTTGTTCATTATGAGAATTACTCTCTGTGCAAGGTGCTCACTAAGTGAGGTTTCGCTTTATTTTACAACACAAGGTGTCCTACAAGACTCATTATTGGGCCATGTACTGTTTCTTATTAACATTAATGATCTTCCTTAAAGTGGTCTCTGACTGAATGTGTATACATTCTGTTTTATATGTCGATGATACTAATTTCATCCATTCATTTCCTTACCATGATCACCTACTTAATTTGGTCACAACTGTTAGTCAGCAGTCATCTAAGTGGTGTGACAAAAATTGTTTAACTTGAATGCTGACAAATTATAACCAATCTGCTTCTCTACTGGAAATAAAATAGTAAACAGGTTCCCTGTTAAATTTGAAGGGAAAACAATTTCCCAGGTTGACTTTACCAAATGTGGTTTGGATTTCCAGGTGATGATATTGATTTGTATCAATCTTGAGAGGTGTGCATTTCCAACCTATGGTTGCAGTTTTGTTTGCTATCTTATCAGAATAATTAGATATTGTGTGTCTTTAAATATCATGGTATATTTGAATAATGGTTTATTCTATTCTCACCTTATTTATGGTATAAGGTCTGTCCATAATGTTTCCAGCCATGTAATAATTTGAGAGAAATAGCCTACTAAGAACAATCAGGCCCTTTGAAATACTCCCCCTTGGGACCTCACGCATTTTATTCCAGTGTCTCTTCCACTTTTCAAAACAATTGGCGAAGTCCATATTTGGAATGGTCATCAGCCGCCTTGTCTCATTCTCCTTTCTCTTGTCAACTGACTTTTGGGAAGACTGGGCTTTTGTTTCAGGGTCATTGCCATAGACCCATGACTCTTCCCCAGTTATGACCTTTTTTTAAAAAACCTGGGTCATTGTTTGCAGCTTGGAGCAAGTCTCTTGCAACTGTAGCACAAAATTTTTAATGATGTTGAGATAAAAGAGAATGCGAGAAGGCAACTGATGACCATTCCAAAAAAGAAGTTTGCCTGTGAAAGTGAAAGATTTGCTGGGATAAATGTGTGAGGTCCCAAGGGGAGTAACTCAATGGGCCTAAGGCCTCATGTTCTAGATATGCTATTTTTCTCAAAATATTTCATGGCTGCTACCTTTCTGGACAAATAAATTTCTGGGCAAATAAACGATTATTATAATTATTATGTTTTTCTCTACTTTTTACCCAGATGACCGATGGTGATTGGCCAAAGATAATGAGAGTCAGTCCTCTTCTTGACTGGAGTTATGAAAACGTTTGGACATTTCTACGTCAACTATCAGTTCCTTATTGTTCTCTTTATGATAAAGGGTAATTTTAACGTAATATTGTTATGCTACTTAGTTAGTTGCCTACCTGATTGAGTCCGAAATATCATGATATGTTTTTTTTATTCCTTTTGATAAAAGGGTAAGTGAAAATATATTTTCACTGATAAATCAAGTTTCTGATAGAAATGATTTTCAAATATGCTCATAATTCTGGGTCTAAAAACTCTGATGCCAAGGGCAGTGTAAGATATTGAATTGGTGTAAGAATTATTTAACCTTTAAACTACTTGGGTTTGTAAATATACTGGACACATTCTCACAGTAATTAGGTATTGTGAATGGATCCGACTTTTCCCAGTTCTTTGTTACAAGCCCTGTATTTGGAATTAGTTGACACAAAATTTGAATTGCTAAAGAGGTTGTTAAGTGGCAAAGTGATTAATACAAAGGATTTTTTGGCAATGTAACTCTCACCACAATGAAATTTAATCAAAAAAGGATTTCAGAGGCGAACTGAATAGGGTAAAAAAATATGTACATTTTAATTATTAAGTTAAGATTGGGAATATGTGAGTCACTCAATAAGTTCTTAGGTAAAAATAGAAAAAAATTAGTTTTGAATAGATTTTTTTAGCTTTCAACATAATCTTCTGTTAACTTAGTATGCTTTTCCCAGCACTTCTCCAGCTTAATAAGCCATCCAAAAAGTAAGATTTCAGAAGGTCCTCCAAATAGGAATCTGTGTTGGTGAGACCTCTTCATTCGAAATGTATCATTTTCTGCTGAGCCATTTTTTTGTGTTTGCAAATAAAAAAGTCACTGAGGGCCAAATCTGGTGAATACAGTAGATTTCGTAATCGAACTTTAATTGCACATGTGTATACCCATGCATTGTCTTGTTGGAAGGGAATTCACTTTGCCAAATGAGGACTTTTTTAGATTCCTTCACTTCACTGGTGCAGTAATGATACGTAATACTCTCCATTTGTCATTCGCCCAATTCCAAGTAATCAGTGGAGATTATTCTGTATGCATCCCAAAATACCATGGCCATCACCTCGTGGCTGATTTCACCATCATCTCCTTCTTCATTGACAGATCACCTTAAGAAACCCACTGTTTTCACTGTTCCCTTGCCTCAGGAGTGTAGTAGTGGAGTGGAGTGTATGTCCATGTCCATGTTCAATCCATAGTTATGCATCAACACAGAAACTTATCACTCAAAACCATATCGTATTCATTTTTCTGAATAACAAAAGTTGCTTCAATTGACTATGAAAATGAAATCACAAAATGTAAATGGCTGAAACTTGAACAGGAATCAAGTAAGAAATGAGGCTTACTAAAAGGGTTCCTTTTCTGATACTATGAGTGGCATCTCTTTGATTTTCTTAAGAATTATAGGACACATTAAGGTGTACATAAACTGGTGGGAAAATTATGCATGTTTAATGTGTGTAAGACTTAGTCCATAAATGACGCACATCACCTCGGGGAAAGGGAATGTTTTACACACCATAATGTCCACTGATGAGGGTAAAAGGTCTCTTTTAAGTAACAATCACGTTAAGTTAGACCAAAGAAAATCTAATCAATGCACTCCTTTTCTATTTACTGTTTCTGATATTGAAGCTTTTATTTTGTCACCAATACCAATGATATTGGTATTGATTTTCACCATTCATTCATATTTGCACGTTTCTCTTTCCAAAATATTGCTTTGTCATTTTTTGTGTGGTAGTGAAACAGTATTGGCAAAAGAATGTAAAACTGCTGGAATTAGTTCTTTGAACTCATAGTCCTCTTTAGAGTCACAATTACAGTTTATTGTAATTCATTTACATAGCTTAAAAATTTTTAAATTCGGTGCAAATATGTTTATTTATTTCATGAAATGTTTTCATTCAATAGGTATACATCATTAGGTGACCAGAAAAATACATTTCCTAATCCAGCCCTCAGTTGGAAAACAGATGATGGAGAAACAAAATATCATCCCGCCTACATGCTTAAGGATGAAACTGTTGAAAGGTGTGGCCGTCAGTAAAAGGTAATTATAATTCCATTTTCAATCATTTATATGTTTTAAAAGAGGTCCAAGGTTTTTACTATTTGAAAGTTTACCATTTAAGAAGGACAGATGCAAATTAAACACTGCTACATTTCTTATCCATTCCTAGCAAGGCATAACCTGAAACCCCTCATTACAGGAAACTGTTCTTCAACTTTGCATACATTCTACCTCACTTCATTCTGCCTACACATTGGATACCTATAATTAAGTTACATCACAAGCTTTTTCAAATTTTGGCTGAATTTAATACTTTTAATGAAAGTAATAATAATTTTAATGAATTTATCATGAAGGTAAAGGATGAAATTGGGAATAATCAAACATTTTTACAATTGTTGATCAAATTTATATTTTGAACATCTTGGAAATTAAATATGTAACTTTAGGCCCTTTTAAATGGTTGAGATATAACCTCTTTAAGTTAGGGATTCACTGTTGTAAAACACATAATTATATTACTCAACTGATTATAGAATATAAGTGTTGCAGCAGTTGTTGATTGGAGTCTCACCAGTGCCCTGTATTTTTTTTAAATATATGGCATTAGTTGTAATCTTTCTTCTATCTCATTATGTCATGTCATTTTGAGTGATATTCATAAGCTATATAAGCTAAAAAATAACTCAAAACTTGTCATTTTAGGTCTGAGGTACTTGATCAAGCCGCTGAATTAACATCTGCCTTGGCAGAAGTTATAGCACCTGCTTTTGGCCCAAATGGTTTAGCAGTCCTTTTTACTCGAGAATGCTCATCTGCAAAGAGTACTGGGATATCACCAATTATATCTCGTACAGGGTTGCAGATTATGGAAATACTAGTGTTAAGAAACTCAACCAAATGTGTTCATCCCTTATTGAAATCACTATTAGACTCATGCAGGATACTTGAGCATGAGTGGGGTGATGGTGTAAAGAGCCTTGTGTTGATAACATCAGAACTCCTTAGACAATGTTCCGCATTGGAATGTGTAGGGAGACCTGGCTGGTTGAAAAAGGAATTGGGAAAGGCTGTGGATTTCCTGAGTAAGAGTTGTGAATTCTCAGATAGATCTCATCTATATGGTTCAACACTTCCTCCTGATGGTAAGCAATTTCAAGAAAAGCATTTTCAGTCAACTGATGAGGAATTTAATGTAAATACCATGAACTATGAAACATTAATGAAAAGTAGTTCCCAATTTATTTCCACCCATTATCCTGAAGTGCTTACCCTACTGAAAATGTTCTTTAATACTCGATTCCCTTCCCATGTTGTTGAGGTTGTCCCAAACTTGCTTTGTGATTGGGTTAAAAGTGTGGAAAAGGATAGTCGGGACCTGAATTTTGTGGTAGATAATTTCAGTCCTCTTTGTCATGTAAATGTAGGTTTTCCAATGGACCATTGCTTTGTATTGGATGGTGTGTTGGTGCAAGGATATGGGATTGGATGTCTTTTTACATCAAATAGTGATTATTTCCATAAAGAAACCTGTAGACATTATATTCATAGTTGTGGTACCAATGGAGAAAAAAGGCAAAGTGATAATGATGGTTGTCATGGCTGTATAAGTATAAATGTAGAGATAATCACAGAGCATGAGGTAACCAGTGCATTTGAAATTAAGCAGGACCAATTTGAATTCAAAACCAATTATTTGTATGTGACATCATGTATTCCATCAGATTTCATTAAATTTAAAATTTGCCAGTTGGGTTACATCTCACTCATCCACTCAGTTCCTTCAGATGATGTTGACTTCTTGCGGTATCTCATGCATGACCAGAAATCCTCTCACTTGATGGTCGTTGACTGTTTTTTTGTGAATTGGGTGAAGACATGGCCAGCAAGCCCCTCAAGGAATTCAGGCCTTGTATGGTTAGGGGTTCCTCATGTAAGGTCATTAATGTTGAGTGTTCCAGTAATGGGGATGAAGGATGGACTTAAGCGCTCATGTCAAAATGCCCTCTCTCTTATTCACCAATTCAACCTTCATTTTAGACATAGGTGCACTGAAAATATCAAACTGTTTCCTCCCCAAAATGCCCAAAGTTCAAACCCAAGTTCTGGAGATGAGCCCTCAAATTATTCATTAGATAGGGGTAAAAGTCAAATTGCCACACAAAAGGGCACTTCACCTACCAATTTTGCAAATATTTTACCTTTGAAACCCACTTTGTGTTTTGAGAAACTTCTTTCAAACCATGTGTCACATACTGCATTGGAAAATTTGGTACCTGCTGGGGGGTTGGCCGAAATATACCTGCATGACATGGTGATAACATGGTGGCTGACACCTTCAAATGGTGGTGGTGAATACATTGACAGAGAAGTTACAAAAGCAATAGCACTTGCTATACTTACAGTACCTATTTCCTTATCAACCAAAGGCAAGCTATTAAGGTACCCTCGTCAACCTCTTACTTTAAATTTCAGTAGTAAATCAAAGGAGCTGATTGCTCACAGATTGAGAATTGTGCAGCTTGCAGTATCTGTGGCATTTTCACTTAGCAATATTTCTGATGTGATGGTAATCTCTAAATCTGCTTCAAGAATGAATTTAAATTCAAGTCAAAATCTAAGTAGTGATGATGATGATGATGATTAGTGTTTGTTTCAATTTTAGGTGTTGATATTAAACATTTGGGTGAGAAATGCAAAGATGTTTCCACTGGTTAATTAATATGTATCTATTTTCATATCTAACTGCACTTGCTTCTTGAATCCTTCTCATTAAGTTTTTAGTTAGCATATTGGAGACATATTCACCATCACTGTAGTATCTCATGTAGAGCAATTGGATTTTTACTTTTGTGCAGCCATATCTTTATTGTTGTTTTATAAAATGTTAATTTTCTGTTGTTTATTACAGATATACCTGTAATCCAAATTTTGCTGATAAAATGAACATTATGGCTTGAAATTCAAATGCCTTAACTGGACATTTGTTGCTATTTTGTTCTTGTTAAAGTAAATACTTAAAAATGCATGTGAATTTATTTACATGATTTAGTCTCAGTTTTCCAAAGTTTAACATTTCAATTGGTTTCGAGGAATTGTTTGGGTAATTAACCTTGCATTTTTAAGAAAAAATGCGATAGTGAATTTTGAAATAGATCATTAACCTCTTGGTATGATTAGGATTATATTTTTTTTCCTATTTTTCCAATTTAATGTCTGTTTTCCAATTTGCGGAATTAATAGGTGTTCCCATATGTTTGATTGTGAATGCTTGTTCTGTTGTACAGCCAGGGAAAAGAAACTCCATGGGTATTGATACAAAAGAAATCAATAATGTATAGTATTTATGGTAAGGAAGAGTAATGATGCTTGAGAGAGAAAGATGTAAAGGAATTTTATGCCAGAACTAATAAGCACTTTTGGTAAAATGAATACTTAGTCATGAGAAACAATTACACTCAATGTATTATGTGATCACACATAAGTCTTGTAATGAATATCTCAGAAGTCAGACCTTTGTTTAGGTAATGTTGGTAAAATTTTGCAATCCAATATTGAAACATTTTTTTGCATGTAGAGGAATAAAGGTGTACTATGGAGTTTTCATACTACATTTCTACATACATCCCCCCCATTCCCATTTTCTGCAGTAAACAGAGTCACGAAAGCTCCCTTAAATGTATTTTAGTCAATTTTTTCATTACATCATCAGTTATGCAAACCACATTATAAATTTGATGGCATTTCAGTACCTATATTTAAATAAGTAATTATTCTGATTTAGTAAACTTTGTATTCATTTATATTTTATTCTGTATTGTTTTCCAAATTAAGCATGTGACTACTGAGAAATTTACTCCAAAGCAAAAAGCATAAATTATTTATAGATTGCACAAAACAATGAAAATCTTAATGTGTAGTAGTGTACTAATACTAGCACTCATGAGGGTAATTCTGCTTACCTGAGTGGATATGCTCAACATATTAGAGCTTCCCTCTGCAACCTCGTGGTAAGTGAGGAGTTTAAACTTCAATGGGTACCAGTACCAATTAGCCCCTCATGCATGATAGGATGGAACCACATTCAAGTGATTGGCATTACTGTTTGCACCCTTGGTTTACATTTATTACTGAAGTAACTAATTAATTGATGAAAGGAAAAAATTAAGATGTTACTTAATAGAAATGATGAATTGTATTGAAAACTAATGATGCCAACTGCATGATACACAATAATTTAAGTACTTTTGGGCCCTGTAATTGAAGTCCAAGTGATATAATGTGCACTAAAGGCAATTAAAATTTGATTGCATTCTCAAGTGTACTTAACTATGCACTGGTTACAGGAAACTCTAATAAAATTGTGATAAAAACTTTGCAGCTTGACAAATGTTGGCAGAACTACTTTCTGAGTCATATGTGCACCATTTTTTGATATCACATGATTATATTTTATTTTATCAAGTATGGGAATATCCCTTTAATTAATTGGGTGCTTAGCTGTGGTGAAAAGTATATGTGATATGTTAAAGATACCACCTGGATATGTAAGTAGTTTTAAAATATGTTCGAAGTTCACTCTTGTCATCAAAACTTTGTTGAATTTTTCAGTTGTATTATGTTGAAGCTAAGTCGTTTTAAATATTTATCACTTATAATTAATACCATAGAGAGTTATTTTAATGGTTTGTTAGCAAATTCTTGGATGTACATTCAACTTAGTAATTAGCTTTTATCCAAAGATTCCTTGTTTCTGGCAGTGGTTTTTCTCTAATAGAATCTCTGAAACAATAGGGTGTGTATGCTACATAAGAAGACATATGTTATATTATGCTATGCTATATTATATGCAATGGTGGATTGTCTTTGAAATTGAAAAAATGTGCTGACTGTAAAGGATATATTGAAAATATTTTTTATAATTTTAAAATAATGAATATTTATTGTTCTGCAATGTATAAGAGTTATGTATTTAGCCTTTTATGAAGAAGATAAAATGTGCCTTCAATTGAAAAATAGTGTTATTATTTATTATTCTTTTATCAATAGAAGGAAGTTTCTACTGCTACTTAGGAAGAATTTTGTTGAAAGCCTTTCCCATCCTCAAGTCATCAAATATGTTTGTTATATAATGGGAGGTTAAGTTAAGGATCATTTGAGCATCATTTTGCAGCCCAGACAGTGAATTTCCAATGCAGGGCCAATATAATGAACTTATTATTAGTAGTATCTGGGAAATAGCAATTCCTGTTTAAGTACAATGTATTCATGCATCTTGAATACATGTGAATATTTGGCAGTTTTGAATTGGACTTTTTGAAAAGTTCAAACTTTATAGGCTTGATGATAGTAAGTATTTCAATAGTTTTTATTATCATGTATCTTTTGGAGTAATATAATATATAGTTGAACGTGCTTGCATTTCTCTATTGGTCTTACTAGGTTGGATCATCTGCCTCTGGCGTAAATTGAAGCCTTACATTAGCCAATGGAGTTGATATTTTCTAAAAAATTAGGGCCTAAATTTAAATGTGAAGAAATATAATCTAATTTCATGCGAAAGCACATATTATATGAAGTTTTTTGCTCAAATGAAAAGGAAAAAATGGATTTAACTCGAGGTACTTTCATTTCTATTATACTGTTTCCATATAATTTTTGTCAGTTTTAAAATCATGTTTGACTGTAACCTGAATTTTTTCTATTTTTATTGCCAAACCTGTGACCTGAAATTACTAAAGATGAGAATATAGTGGATCACTTGGAAATCTTGCCGGGTTTTGTGGAAAATCTCAGTTAATGTGGTGAATTAGGTGTCAGAAATTTGCCTGGACTTAGAAAAATGCAGCAGCGATACCAGGTATGATACCTTTAGATGATTAAATGGTGAGAAGTGAGTTATAAGACAATAAGCCCATACTTTTGTTTTTTTTAATTTACATATTTCTAGAGAAAATACAACTTTTGATTATTTCTGCTAATATCTTCTGTTTCCTGAATTGTTACTTTGATTTACATGGTTAAGTGGTATTCTCAGTAAGTAAACTATCTTAGAAAAATACTCAATTGTGCTGCATTATTGTTATGTTATTAGTTGAACTTGGAATCCAATGCATTGTAATAGCATAAATAACAATACTCTGCCTCACCTTTTATAACCTGTCTGAAGAGTTCTTCCTTGTCCTGTCCATTACCATTACCGTAGGATTTCTGCAGAAAGATGAGATATACTTTTCTCCATGCAATAAATGGTAATATTAATATGGAAAACCACTACTGTAACTTTTATGTGCTCAGTGCAGTTAAATTGAATTCATCTTTTTATTTTGTTTAAACTAGAAGTTCACACTTTTACTAAGTCCATACAACTAAGTAATATACAGCATATCTACAATGCACTCTACTGTAATTTCATTGAATTTGTAGCTTTTCTGTGGTGGTTTCTTTCATCATGAAATGAAGCTTAATTACAATAAAACTGGTTATTTTCAAATTGAATGTAAATAGGTTGAGTGTTGTTTTAACAGTAACTTTGATGATGATGATGGTTGATGGTTCCATTGAGAGGATGTCATGGAATTGATCTCTCTTTTTACATAACTTTAATCATGATTTTTTAACTGAATTTTCTTCATTCAGTATGATGCTCATTTTTGGCAAGGTAATATTAATGTCTTATTTATTTATTAGGTAATGATTTCATTTTCAAAATTTATTAACAAAGTATCACAATAGTACATATTTGTTAAATCCCAATTTATTATTTAACTCTTTGTACTTCCTCCAGCATAACTCTGTGTTTACATTCTTCCATTTACTTCTCTCATGTATCTTACTAATCATCTTATCCTTGATTCATGGTTTCCATGAGCTCTTCTTATTAACAGTTCCTATATTTTCTTTTGTGGCTTTTGATATCCCTTTTTTTATATATTTCCATTTTTCAGTGATGGTACTCGACTCTTTTCCCTCATTTATAATTTTCTCAACCACCTGCATATACACCTTCCTTATTAATCCAGTCAATGCCACTATAATCCATTTCCTAACCTGCCATCCAACTATTATCTTTATGAAATGGTAGCTAATATAATGTAGCTGATACTTTTCTGAGTCGCCATGCATTTTCCATGTATACCTATGCCTGTAATGATTTCATTTTCAAAATTTATTAACAAGGTATCATGATAGTATGTAAATACATTTTCAAGGAAAATCTGGAAATACACTGTAAAAATTTTTTAAAAGGAATTGGATGTTGTACCTCACACATTTTTGTGACCAAAAATTGTATTAAATTTCCCTTGTAACAGTATTGATTGCACAACTCGATCAAATGTTCAATGCTGCCAAGGAAAATTTGTCACTTAAACTTACATATACTTGTGATATATGTATTTAATACATTAAGTGTAAAGACCATTTCTTTTTTAAAGACCAGATCGCTTTTAAAATTCATCCTACAAAAATGTACTTACAGGGTGAACAGAAATTAGCACAATGCATCAACAATATCCATCACAGCTAGCTACATCGGTTAACTTTTAAAATTTTCCCCAGACTTTGTCACAAAAAAACTATTATTTTTAGGCAAGCTCACATCCTTTCAATAATTGTTATTGAAAAAATTCTGTTAATTGGTGGTTTTTACAATTAAAGTTAATTAATTCACTGTAACAGTAAACTTGCAGCCTCCATTTAAAATTGAGGCCTGGCATGTTAATTCTACTTAATAATTCACATTTTCCCTGTTAACAAATATTATGTCATATTCAGCATAGGTTTCAAATGGTTGAGTGTAAAAAGTGCAGATGCTTAAAAATATTTTTTCACTCTCAGTCAAGGCGACACTTTATAAAATGGATTCCAGGCTGAAGGATGTTTTAGCTTGCTTCTAGCATACAAAAAAGACAAGATAAACCCTAGAAAGGAATCACTTTTTTTTTACCTATTCCGGGGTCGCAGGGTGAAAAAACACCCCTAATTTTCAAGGGCACATATCCCGGGCCCAGTATGACTTTGAGGGTTCCATGAGGGCATTTTTTTTTGTCTTTTGATCAAAAATCAAGGGAGCTAAATAGTTTTGGTTAAAAGTTTGAAGGGTCTGGGAAAATCAACCAAGAAGGGGGTCGTAAAAGTAAGCAGTTTCTTTTCACCGCAATATTTAAATCGGTCTGGGGTATTTGTTCACCTAGTGTTCCCATTCTAGGGTTAAAATTCATTTTCAAAAGAAAAATATTTCAAACTTGGGTATAAAAACTAACATATTCAGTGGTTTTTGCCTGCTATATATAACGGTCAGTATATAACTATATATAATTCAGAATTAGAATGTGACAGTGGATGAAGGAAGAGATAGTTGTGATGTAGGGGACTATGCTTTAGGAATAGAGAATTGCTGTGGAGAGAAAGCAATAGAGTTCTGCAGCAGAAAGGGGTTAATCTAAGGAACACTTAATTTATACACCAGAGTAGGTGTAGGTATTCATGGAAAATGCTTCGGGATTCAGAAAGGTATTAGTTATATTGTATTATTGTTAGGCACAGATTTAGATACTGAGCCATTAATTCTAAGATTTCTGTGAGCAGATATGGATTTATGTCAGGGGTCAGATAGGGTGAGATGACTTTGCAGCCATCTCACTGAGGGAACAGAAGCTGTACAGACTATCTTTTGCCTGGCTCCTATCCTTTTACCTATTTGGCATGGGTGTCCCTAACATAATGAAAAGAGAAACTTTATAATTCCACATAGAATCAATCCAATAAAATCAATATCTATGTGGAATTATAAAGTTTCTTTTTTCATTATGTTAAGTCGATTCCATGAAGTCACGCCCGAGACAATGAATTATGGGTGTCCCTACCAAGAGCAATAATCATTGCTCCTACCAGCACAGCTCTAGGGTTCATTGGAACACACTAAACCTTCCATCATGTAAAGGTTGTAGTCTAGAGAAGGGTATGAAGGTTTATGGAATGTATTAATACAAATATTCAGATAATAAACTGAGGCAGGAAACAAATAGAGTGAAAGAAGTATGGTAGAATGAATAGTGAGGAAATGAAAAGCTAACAAAGGAAGAGTGCAATTTATGCACTATACTTGAAGGTAAGAGCACTGTCAGAAAGTAAGAAGGGAAAATGAATGCAAAAGGTGCATGCAAAAATGCACCATAAAATATATCAAGAAAATATTAATTTAGCCTGGAAAGTTTCAAGAGAGATGGATGAAAATTGTAAAGGAATCATTTGATAAAGTCAGGTAAGGTTAGACATTAAAAGAGAATATAGTATGTCAGATGAGGATAGATTAGGTCCAGACCTACTTGATGGTGAGATAGAGCAAGCATTAATGGAACTGAAATCAAATAAGGCTGTGGGGTTACACAATATTCCTGTGAAACTACGTAAAGGTTTAGGAAAATATTGGAGTAATAATTTTGATGAACTAATTCATAACATATATGGAGTCAGAATTTTGGCCAGTAGATTTTGTCAGAGCAGTATTAGTTCCCATCTCAAAAAAGGGAAAGGCAGCCATATGCTTTTGGATGGGCGCAAACTACACAATAGGACAACAGCAATTAATTACCTCGACTCTCCAAGCAAAACGCAACATGACATCCAACACTACAATAAGCCCCTCTTCAATTCCACATACTTCATTCCTCCCTTCATTCCACCCAAAGTTCCTATCCTAATCTGGATTCCAAAGAAAATGGGATATTTTAAGTCCTATTCTGTGTGGAACCTGTAATCTTCACATTCTGATTGGTTCAATTTTGCAATCTGTTAAAACATCCGGCATTTGTCTTCTGCTATTGTTCACAAATTCCTGATTTGTTTTTACATTTTCATCATTTTGGTTTGTAGCGTCCCAGATTATTAGTCACTTCCCTGTGCCTTAAGAACCCTGTTGTTACTCTTTTAAGTTGAATTTTACGAATGGCCGAGCACGCGACAAATTTCCCCCGCTTGTTAGCTATTTAAGTTCCCCATTCGGAATCCCTACGAAAAGAAGATTAGATCGAGAGAAGGGAAAGCGAAATTGCCTGGGTTCTTGTAGAGTTAACAATACACGGCGCGGTAACTTTTCTTATAAGTCTTCGCCACCAACGATAGAAGAAACTTGCAATTCCATTGAAAAGGAAAATCCTCGTTCGCGTCTCTTTCCACGATTCCCTACTTTAGACTTCAATAGCTGAAGTTTCTTATTAGCATTCCTGCCCAATACTCGGTCACGTTTTTCTTTTGAGAACCCATCAATATAGGCAACACGAAACACTAAATTACTTACGTCAAAGCAACTGATGGCTGTTAGATGTTTGATTTAGTAAATATTTTAGTAATTCAATTCCCTGTTATTTCGAATGATTTGTTTTGATTGAAAAGGCTCTTCGTTGCTATCAAATCACATGGAATATAGTATGTTAAAACATCGGTTGTCGTATTGGAGTTACCGTATGTGACATAGTTTACCGCTCGCAAGATATTTTTTGAAAAGTTGATGAAATTAAGTTTTGTTGTCATGACCATTCCAATATCTGCTTTTTAGCCTCCTTCAAGTGGATGCAATTAGCTGAAAAAAGCGCAAGGTCATCATCCTCTCCACGAAGCCGATTGTTAGTTATCATATTTCCTAATTAATTTCCAAGTTCAGTGTGACGCAGCTTTATTCACAATGCTGGTGTCGGCTGATCTCTTCGTTCCCATATTTTCGCTTGCATTCATGTCTGTTACCATTAGTTTCATACATCTCATTCGATCGAGATCTTCATTTTTAGTTTTCCCGTACATTTATCTTCACAAACGTCTTCATCAAACATCAGTGTCTCGATATATGCTCGATTTGTATGTACACTATCCATTCGATCTTTGCCGTTTTAGCGCTCCGAAATTTGAACAACCGAAACTGTCTATCCACCCTGGGCGATCGTCATTCCCCGAAGAGTATTTGCATCATCCCCTGAAGACATTTTACCTTACCAGCTCTTTAGATATTTATTGGATAAACAGAATAAAGCCGCGTATTCCAGTTAGGGTTACATCTAGGCACATGCATACTTTTTTGCGCCCAAAATTCTCTGGGAGTAAATGTAACTTAGCATCATAATGGAAATGTTCTCATGGTAATTCTCAGGTCTATCTTACATCTGACAAACGATATTTGTACAAAGAGAGGATATATATTTTGAAATGATTATCATTTCAATTATTTGTTTGAATGACTTTGTTGCCATCCACTCTTTATTTTAGATAATAAAGATTGGAAATGATTGTGCTAATATTGGGTGCGTACTAACGTTTGATAAACATTCCTAATTCTCTACAATTACATTATTAAAAGGTTGGCGACACTACCAAACGCCAACTTCTGCTGGCGGAGTATGAAGTAGGTGTAGAACTGACCAATGGAGAGAGTCATATAAATTTTTATTTTGGCTAAGTAACTGTTCGTTGAACCAATATACATATACTTGGCCGTGCATCAGTGATACTATATTCGTTACCTCCTCATTTCTCATTCCAAATCTCATGGTACTACACCAGCAGGCTTACGTTAAAGTCAAACGAACAAGAGCGTCAAAAAATAGTATGCAAAATCATGTATTAAAAGTGTAATATCACTGTTTTCAATTAAATAATTCCGAACAAAAATCAATCCATCTTCTTTTTACCTACATTTTAACCACATCCTCCGTGATTAATGTACAAAAAATGTAAAATGGTTCACTGTGACCAATAAAAATTTAGAATGGATGTGATGACCTCCCTGAATCTGCATAGATTTTAATTGATAAACGAGCTTGTATTTTCAGGTGTAAATACATCCCCCCTTTTAATAGAAGCCACTCACCCGTAAAAAGCGCATGTGGGCGTGAATTTCACAGTCTTAGGTTGTTGGAAAATCTACCCGTTTTAATCGTCACTTTAGAGGCTTTCTGAAGCGTCCTGGTAGTGCCAACAAGTCGTTTTAAAAAGGTTTCGCATGCTTAAATCCTCAAGACCCTTGGAATGCTCTTTAGAAAGTTCAAAGCTTGCCTTTCAGCAATTTTTAGTTGTCGGACATTGACTCCTTCACGTATCTTCATACAGGACTAAAAATTTCGAAACCTAATTCCACGAGTCACATTTGTTCTCATAATATTCTCTAATTCGTATTTTATTTTTTAATTGACGTACATTAAGTTCATGTGATCGCTTCAAATTCAATTAATCAAGCTTCAGCAAACAAATTAGTGTGAATTTTACCACGTATTGTGGTTTCAATGCAACAATTTCAGAGATTAAAAATCATTCGCCTTGACCGGGATTCGAACCCGGATCCCTCGATGGAGTTTAAGAGGACGCCTAAATATCTTAACTGGCTAAAGCACTCGGCCGGGTATCAAGGGATCCGGGTTAGAATCACGGTCAAGGCGAATGATTTTTACACTCTGAAATTGTTGCATTGAATTTCATATTAGCGGATGACTCCGTTAAAAGTTACTTCTGCGGCATGTCCCGCAGTTTCTTGGAACGTATTGTGGTGTTAGTGCGTGGTAAATACGTAAATAAATTTATCTCATGCTCTCTTGGTGTAATAAAATCGTTATGTAATAAGAAAATAGTAATATGGAATGTGATAGTGTTACGGTTGATCACTTCGGTAATCTGTCAATCGGTCGACAGTCATTTTTTAGGTTTGAAAGAAGAGATTAATTGCCGAGCTCGTAATGACAGGAAAGTCGGCTATGCAATTTCGAATTTCGTTAATGTTTCATCCGAAATTTTCCTAAGTTAATTTTCTCATAGGGTGTTATAAATATAATTTGGGGATTCAAATTCCCAAGCATGCTTATGCAATACTTTCTACATCGATAAACCACATTTTCGTAATTCCTAGATAATGGACACGGTCACAATAAATTGCATGTGCAGAAGATCCACCATGCGACTGTGTCACTGTGTCGCCGACTGTGAGCCCCGACTCGTGAAGGTATCCCCTTCGGTGCTAACAAGATTGAGTTTCATCCCTGGAGGGCAGAAGTTGAAGAGAAATGTTTGTCATTCGTACGCGGACGGATTAGAGACGTAAGTCTTCGTAATTGGCCTCAACCCCTTTGGGGTAAAATCCCCACTCGAAAGGTTGACCTAGCAGAAACTTCGGCGTTACCCACAGAGAAATTAGTATCCATTTCCCGATAGCGTTAGAGCACCCACCGCCTCACTCCGCGGAATAATAAACCAGGTTTTGGGTATACCCACTGGTCGTACCTCTTTGTGACGTAGTATTTAAGAGTAGTTTCTGTTAAAATTTGGCAATTTTGATTTTTTTAGTTTGGTTGGAAACGAAAACTCGGTGACTCTTTCAAATCTATCTAGCCAAATTCTGAAGTATTCATATTTATTTGAACCGGGGAAAATAATGAAGAACCACATTTAAGATATGTGAGCAATGACACTTGCATTGAAAAGTCACCTTGAATGGTAATTGGTACCATTTCGGTGATGGCGTATTTAATGTACTTTGGTTTACTTAGTATTATTTCCCTTGCAATTTTCTGTATGTAGGCGTGGTTGTTTGTGTAATGAATATTTTCGAGTACTAGCTAAGTAAAGTTAACGTGATAACGAAAGTGTAATAAAAAGTGTCAGATATTTGTAAGGCGGCGGCGAATGTATGGACATTTAAGTTTGGGCATTGATAAAGCAAAATGTAATAAGGAGATATAGGAAGGTCAAATTTCATTTTTCACATGTTTTGATTCTATAATTTTATATTACTTCAAAAGTGAAATTTAAACTTTTGATGAAGGGAGATTTAGCGACTTTATATAGGCGCAAAACATTTATTTTAATGAACTCATATATATATATATATATATATATAATATACACATAAACATATATGTCGGTCGCAGTAGTCCAGGGGGTAGAGCGTTGGACTACTGACAGGGGGCCCGGATTCGATTCCCGGGCAAGGCACTCTGGGCACCTACAGCTCCACGCAAGCTTTGTAATTTTTCGGGTTCCAGATCTTCCTAGGAAACCATAACCGACATAGGGAAAGGAACTGGCCCCCCTACCCTGATGTGTGAATTTCACTCGCCGTCGAGCTTAGTATTGGGTGAACTCTACCACCACCTACTAAACCACATCTCTTGTCTTGTTTATAATTTCTTACTAATCCTTTATATGTGATCCTCTGCTGTTTTCAGTTACTTGTTACGTAAATCTACAGTCTTGATATCTTCATGGTTTTCATTTAAAGTTTTATCATAACAATATCACAAAGCTTAGAATGGAAACTGAAGTTTAGTTTCATCGACATAATACACTTATCGCCAATATACATTATGATTTCGTTCCAGAAAAAAATCAGCCACTTTTTTATATTTAAATTCTAGAAACGATTCGACGAGTTTTGAAGGAATGCGCTTTAACATTAGTTTAAGCATTTTTAATTGAAATGGTTTGGATAATTTAAATTTGATCTGGATTAGGAAAATGAAATGTTTCCAAATAAAATTTTTAGGCAGCTGTAAATTTATTATTTACCTAATAAGAAACGGTGAAGTAGCATTTCATGAAATCCGCCGTAATGTTCGAGCAATAGGGAAATGCGTAGTAATGGTCTCTGGGGTTTGGACCATGTAATGTCATGAATTAAACCCAATTAGAGAGGTCGACATAAAAGCTATGCATCTGGAGGATAAATGTACAGCATGTTGGTACAGTGTCCTCTTGGATAATATTGGAATTTTATTTTTATTCACCTTATTATTTCGACCTTTTTAGCCAATGCTCGTCGCTTATAAATTACCAAATGGGTAAGCGTCTGTCTCAAAAGTAGTATGGCCCATTTTTTCACGGACGGTGGTTCCTCTAGCTGGGTCGAGGGAGTGGAATCTCAGGAAAGGCTGAAGACCGGTGGCAGTTGGCTCCCAGTCTTTGCAGAGTTCGGATGTTTCGTTTGCAAAACCTCTATAACGTGACTTCGTTACGCTCCGTCATGAACCGGTTATTGGAACAGGGTTACGCCATCAAATGTTGCGTGAAACTGGGAAAAACCGGGAGAGAGACTCATGAAATGCTCAAGGCAGCTTATGGTGATAACGCCATGTATAGATCAGGTTTTTAGTGGCGATAATTGTTTCGTGAGGGTAGAGAAGATGTTGAAGACGCCGGACGTTCAGGACGCCCTTCGACCACGAAAAATGACGAACATTTTGCAAGAGTGGAGGTTTTGTTGGACAGGGATCTCAGATTAAGTGTTCGAATGGTTTCTGATGAACTTGACATCCCTAAAAGTGATGTGCATCGACTTGTGAGCGAAAACATGGGCATGAGAAAGGTGTGTGCGAAGTAAGTGCTGCAAGTGGTCTCGGACGAACAAAATGAAACTCGCTCGCGGAACTGCCAAGAGCTTCTCGATCATGTAAGTGAGAGTCCAAATTTTTATGACAGTGCCTCTCCAGATTTCTCTCTCTTTCACCGTCTCAAAACCATGCTGGAAGTACGTGAACACGACTCGGTGGAATCGTTACGACAGGCCGGGACGAGAGAGCTTAGCAACATTCCGGACACTGCCTTCCAGAAGCATAAGAGGCGTGGGAAATCCGCTGGCAGCGGTGTATGGACGCACAAGGGAGCTACTTCGATGACTTTTGAGTGGACGTATCAATTCTCCCAATAAACTTTTTTTTTAATCGACTCAGTACTACTTTTGGGACAGACCTTGTAGATATGGGTATTTTTTAATGTGAGAATGACGAGAAATCAATGAAAATATGAAGTGGATCAAAGCACTAAGTATTTCCATTATTTTCTATCAAATACAGCCATACATAAGGTAGGATTCGAATCATTGGTCTTCGAGTAAGCAGTCAAGCAGCCTGCTTTTCCAACTCATCGATAAATGCATTACTAAATTATAGCTCAGTTACATTAACCGAGACGAAAATCTAATACTTGAGTGTTACACACTGTGAGCCCGCCTCTCCTCACGCGTGGCTAAGTAATTACATTGGCGAAGTAGGTGGGTGTAGGGGGTCTATAGAGGGGGTTCAAGGAGAAGCAATGAAGGTTACTGGCGTTGTATCAAAGAGGGTTGTGGTCACTGACACATCGTCCTCTGAAGGCATCGGCGAGAATTTTCCCCTTGTCTCTCTTAGTTGCTATCTCCACCTCTCTTCTTAGTATAAAATCAGGTAAGTAAGCAATGCTTTTTTCTATCATTTTCGTGTAACATTTACAGTATTACAGCAGAATGAGAAATGCCATAAAATGCCAAATTGGGTTACCCTTTTGCGGATTTTCTTTCCTTTCTCGCCTGAGATTTTTTGAAAACCTAGATTTAACTCTCATTAAAAATTGTATAACTATATTCATTCATCATTGATGTTTATCTCTCACGTTTCGCGATAAAAAGATTTAAATATTGTGGAATCTATGAATGTCTACTATATGTACGTCGTTATATATTACGTTCGCTGTCCAAGGCAGATATCTGATTGAAATGTGGTGTAACTATTTGGTGTTTTGCATCTCGGTATTTAGAGTATGGAGCTTAAGTCTCATCATGATTTTCATTCTTGACAGACACATTCTGAGTGTTTCCCTGAGAAAAAGCCATAATTAGCTGCATAGTTAACGAATACAGATGCATGAATCTGAAATAGCCCTTTCCCTAAGATACTGAGGATACGTGGAATCACTTCCTTCAGCAAGTTCATTCCCAGTAAATTTATAGCAGATAACACGGAACGTAGATGGTACAACGCGATGTTAGAAAAACATTGCGACGTCAAAGGCTATGTCATCTCAAGATGAAAAATATTAAGGATGATATTACCAAAGATTCGAGATCACTTATGATTATAATATACGACATCTATGGCGAATGCCAAGAAGGAATTTCGTAAAGCGTTAAGCGAATTCAAAAGGAAAAGGTTTGCGGAAAATTTGAAAGAGAATCCGAAAGTATTTTGGCCATACGTCAAGAAAGGTTTAGAGAAATAATACGGCTGTTAATTCACTCTAAAACGATAAACGCGAAAAAGTAACCAGCAGTTTGGAAAAAGCTAACTAATATAATTTCTCCTTTCAAAGCGTCTTCACCAATATCTCACCGAATGCCACCGATAGCTTACCAAATCGTACCGGTCTACTGATGCCCAAAATTGAAACATCATATAATATGGAAGAACGTTTGCTGAAAAATATCAAGCCTAATAAATCCTCCTGGCCCGAAGAAATACCCGCTCGTATATTAAAGGATCTAGCTTTGGCAATTGCGTCATGTTTAAAAATGATATTTAAGAAGTCACTGGTAGATCACAATATTCCCAGAGATTGGAAAACGGCTACCGTAACACCAATATTTAAAAATGGAGACAAGGAGGAACCGTAAAATTACAGGCAGATTTCCCTCACATCCATTCGTGCAAGGTTATGGAACATATGCCAGTAGTTACTAGTTCCATCGTGGGACACCTCCAAAATCAGGAGCTATTAATGAAAAATCAGCACGGTTTCAGAAAAGGTAGATCCTTCGAGACCCAACCTGCGCTTTTTACATGATATTCTTACCTCGGGAGAGAGCAATGTTCCAGTGGATGCGAATTTTCTAGATTTTAAGAAAGCCTTCGACAAAGAACCTCATAGTAAAGTTAGCATATGGCATAAATAAAAATGTCCGGGATTGGATTAAAGAATTTTTGAATGGTCGGGTACAAAGTGTAGTCATATATATAGCGGGAACCTATAATAGGTTCCCGCTAATACAGTATAAGTCACTTCAGGTGCTCCTCAGGAAAGTGTTATCGGATCTGTTTTATTTCTACTTTACGTTAACGACACCGTAGTCATTAGTAAGACACGTTCATTTGCCGACAATGAAATGGTTTACCGTGATATCCGTGTTCCTGAGGACATAGCAGCTTTATCAGATTACCTTAATGCCATACAACGCTGGGGTGACTTTTGGCAATTAGAATTAAACGTAAAAAAGTGCGCAGGAATAAATTTTTGGAAAAGAGTAATTCCCTCTCGAACGTCTACTGCGAAAAACCGAAATGGAAATCGTAGACTCGATGAAATACTTAGGCGTTACCCTCACTCACGATCTCTCCTGGCTTAAAAACATGCGTGGACAAGCTAACCAAAAATTAGGATTTACGTGTATTAGAAGAGTACTAGGTAAATTTGATGAAAGGGTCAAAGAGTAATGCTATATTTTACTGATTAGGCCTCATTTAGAGTTTGATGCAAGTATATGGGTTCTTTGCGAAGTCTGATTGATTGCCGAATCGGATCACGTGAAGCGCAGAGGAACTAGATTTTTAAAACGTTGTTATGATAAACATAGTAGCGTATCCAAAATATTACATCAGCTAGGCTGGGAATCACTCGCGGAGCGAAGGTTAAATTACTGATTGAAGCTTTTGCATACATTGGAAGGACGTCTCTTTAGCATAATGTTAAAAATGTATTACCCCATCCTACTACGGTAGGAGAGAACATATCGACAATATGAGAGAGATTAAGTGTAGAACAGATAGATTTAAGATATATTTTTTCCGCGAACGATAAGGGATCATAATAACATTATCCGACCGCGGTAGGATTATATTCGGGTCAAAATTAGTCTGGTGTGTATTAACCCCCTGTAACACATCCTAGGCTGGCAGAGAACTAAAATAATTGAAAAAAATACATAAAGTATTGATTGCTCTACTGTGTCGCACATAACGAACATGTGTGCAACAGGTAACATACGTCCACGGGGATAATTGGGTTTCAGAAATACTCATTTTATTTATGATCTTTCTAATGGTAACAGTAGTCTTAGAGTTTGTAAGAAGATGTTTTTTCTCGGAGTGCTGATTCGGTGAAGTCTTAATGGGTTTTTCACTGGGTAACGCAGTCAGCTACCGGCGTAGTTGACAGCGTTACCCGGTAGCTACAGTAGTTGACACTTTGACTCAGTGAAAAATCCGCGAAGAATTCACCCTAACCTTTGAGTAGCAGTAACCAAGGAGAGTGTACTTGTCAAGTATAGTAATTGAAAGGAAAAAATGAAAGGTAAAATGAATCTATTGCGACATCATTTGGTAAATTATAGACTATTTTGCAGGTCATTAGTTCGCAAAGATTTTTTACTGTTGCTGCTCTTTCACGGACGAAATTTTTATACTCTCCCATACGGTGTACATGGAAAATTCATTGACAAACTTTAGGAAATGAAAATGTGTACTATTCGTACGTATATGCTGTAGCATTCAGTATTTTACTGTAGGTAGTGCAGCAATAGTATATATTGAATTCTTGATAACATTCGGAAAAGTAAACTATGATACAGAGAAAAATTTCTGACTCGTTTTTATAAAGTTCTCTCGAAAATAGCTATTTTTGAATAAATATACATATGGATTTTTAACGGATTTTTATTGCAGGATAACTTTTCGTCTAATTCTAACTGCGACAAATACTGGCCCAATTAGATTGATTTTTGCTTGTACAGTCGATGGTTTAGTCAACTCATAATTTATTCATTATCATGTTCAAAAGATCCAATTGTGATAAGGCATTAATGGCAATTATCTATGTGAAAAATTAAGTATTTTAAAATCTAACACAAAGAAATGGACGAGATAACAAAACACAATTTTAGGGGCACAAAAATGCCATTATGTAACTAAAAGGACGACTACCAAAAGTTATGCTACAAATAAAAACATTTAATTGTTAATAAAATTTAAGAGATTCAATGCCGCTCTCCTTCCCATAGAAAAATCGATGCAGATGTCATGGTAAAATAATATAAGATGGCGTCTTAGATATTATTTGTAAACATTTTTGGTGTTCATGATAATACACTAGTCAGGAGGGTCAGGATAAAACTACAAGTCCGATTTAACACTATGCATCTGACGGCGCTTGTAAGGGGAAATAGCAGTGGGCAGTTATTGGCAGGGGAATGAGGCAGAGTTGCCCGTACTTTTCAAAATATATGCCGAGGAATTATTAAGTTGGCATGGGAAGGGTTTGACCTGGGAATAAAAGTGTCCGATAAGATTATTAAGTAAGGTTTGCAGATGACCTAGTGATAGTGCAGTTATTGTTGTATTCTTTTTTAAGAATGAAGCGAGAGGTACAAGATGAAGATCAACCACAAGAAAATAAAAATAATGATATTCTCGAGAAGTAGGAAAGCTCAGCTAAACGTGTACTTGGGCTATATCTTGGAGGAAAATCGTCATAATTATGGGGACATTAGGAGGGGAATTTCATTTGCAAAAATGTTTACTAAGAAGAGAATGGATGATAGGCACACTAGAGGTCAAGATAGAGGCAAAGAGAGATAGAGGCCAAGAAAATATCATTAAGATAGGGTGCGTAGCGCTTTACAGATCTAAAACCTAGCCTTTGAGACTGGTGGATAAGGATATGTGAGTGGGGAGGATAGAGAAAAGAAATTGAACAGAGATGGAGACAAGCGATTGAGTTTTTAATGGAGGACGTAGGGGAGTTATTGCTGGGAGATATCCGAAATGGAAAGTGGAAGGAGGAACCGCTGAAAGGTATGGTTGTTGAAGGGCGTGATAGAATGGAAAATATTAGATAAGCAGGGTAGAGGAAGAAAGAAGAAACTTTATAGACAGTATTAAAACAGGGAGAATCGATGAAGAATCTAGAAATAAATAAATAATGTAGGTCAAATGGGAAACACTCGTGATATTTAGAAGGAAATGTCTATTTACTAAGCAAATAGTAATTAGGGACCGTCCAAAACATAACTTTATAGCTTAGAATACCTTTTAAAAATCCAAATTATATCTGCATTTGACCAATATAATTGTAATACGAGAGAGCGTTAGGTAAATTTCCATTATACTTTAGATCCAGACTATATTGTTCCTTTTGTTACTGTGCTCATTCAATAATTATTTCTAAGAATGCCTGCGCTAGTTTTCTTTTTGTCTTGCTTTTCCGTATTGCATTTCTTTTTACTGACTCTGCTGAGGTATTTTATGTCCATTACATGCACCCAGTTTTTTCATAACTATTTCTATAGTATTTTTTAAAAGAGCTTCGTACAGTCTTGTTGTTTACGACCCTCCCATTTTCCATGGAGACTTTTGATCATCAAGAAAAACAGTAACTTCTCCAATGCAACAATTTCAGAGTGTAAAAATTATTCGCCTTGACCGGGATTTTCACACTCTGAAATTGTTGCATTGAAATGCATATTAGCGGATGATTCCGTTAAAAGTTACTGTTGCGGCATCTCCCGCAGTTTCTTGGAATTTAGTAGCTTTGGATCAAATCCATCCAATTAAATGGGTGTTGACTTAATATTTTTTTTAATGCCCTGAAAAACAAAGTTCGTTTCAGCAGAAAAGTATCCTTCGTAATTTGAACATGCATAGTATTTCATGTTTTAATAGTGATTGTTTGGGATTTACGGTGGGTACAACATTTTTAGTCTAATTCAAGCATCTGCGCCCGTTGACTATTTGTACACATTTCCGCTCTCAAGAAAATGAGGTCAAACACAATAAAACCTAGCGAGTTTAGAAATGGCTATGATGACCCTGACAGTTTAGCCTCTGCCTTCCAATACCTAGCCGTCGCGCATCCTCCCTTCTGCGACTCAATCTATACTTCCTGTGAACGGCTTCCCTATCACCACCCCCTCTTGAAATCTTATTGATTACCACCGTAACCCTATTGAACTCCGACGCCCGTGTCCAGGGACTTGCTGACCGACGAAGAATATGCATTCCAGGGGCATCGGCGAAGAGTTACGATATGGCCAATGGTTTCCATAAAAGATTAATCCCTATTGTTTTTTCAAGCGTTGCTTCGGTAGACGGAAAGCGTATGGCTGGCTTCCCTCCCCCCAAAAAACTCGGGTGTCGCCTAGGGTCACAAGATTTTCCCAAACGTTGTGTCTGTCTGCTCAAGGTATCCTGCAGGAGACGCACTTATTGTACGTGACTAGCTTGCGAAAATGTGGATTTCATCATATAATGCAAACCCATTACAATGGAATGGAATCATATATATATGCGCACAAATATGTAAAAACACTGGTATAGATTTTTAAAACTTAGAAACAAAGTAAGGACATTCCTCTATGTATTTTGATGTTTCGACGGCACGGCTGTCATCGTCATCTTCGGAACGTCAAAACTACATATGTGAGTGCCCTTTCTATGTGTTTTTACGTTTTACAATCTATATCAGTGTTTATACATACATATATATCCACAAACACTGGTTGGTATATATATATATATATATATATACATTCACATATATATATATATATATATATGTATATATACATTCACATATATATATATTCATATTTTATATATATATATATATATATATATATATATATATATATATATATATATATACATTCAAATACGAAATCCCGCCATACGGCGCACAAATATTCATTCAAACATAGAAATAGGTAAAGGAAAGGGGATAGGAAAACACATAAAAGGCGAACATAGGACATGTGGGGAAGGCGGACTTTGAGCAGATCACAAATGTAAAAATAGGTCCCGGGTTCGATTCCCGGGCAAGGCACTCTGGGCACTTGCAGCTCCACCCAAGCTAGTTGATTTTTCGGGTACCAGGTCTTCCTGGGAAACCATAACCGGCACAGGGAAAGGAGCTGCCCCCCCTACCCTGATGTGTGAATATTCACACGCCGTCGGGCTTGGTACATGGGTGAGCTCTACCATCACCTACTAAACCGACCTTCGGGTTGATTACTGTGTTTATGGTTTTATATATTCACATGTATCAAACACGAAATCTCGCCATACGGCGAACAGATATTACTTCACACAGAAATAGATATAAGGAAAGGGGATAGGAAAACACATAAAAGACGAACACAGGAAAGGTGGGGAAGGCGGATTTGAGCACATCACAAACGTAAAAATATTTCCTTAGCTGGGATTTGAACCACCTTCCACTCGCCGGGCGGATGCTCGGATGTTTTTATTGTGGAAACGTATGCAGGTATATATGTAGGAACCCTGACCGGCCCTTTACATATAACTCTTCAGACTTTTGAGGGAAGATAATAATCATTCAGTAGACACAGAAATGACTCTCACTTCCAACATTAGTTTTTATACTTGCGACAGAGACGGGATGCCAGCACGCAGGAAGTTTTGTGAAACATGCGATCGCTAATACGAAACGCTTTGGTAATTATAAATGGTTTCATTACCTCGCCCACAATTTGTAGTTTGTGGGCTTGCCAATTAACAATTGTATTCATGTACACGTGGTAATATGAATTGCGTGACAACCCTGGTGATCATTGCTAATTCTCATTTTCCTTGGTTCATAATATTGCAAAAGGCAGCAAATAGTTCCTTCGCTCCCTACGCCCGTCCCTCGGCGACCCCGTATTAAAGGGTGTGGCGGTTAAGTTCTCTTCTTTCTCTGGCTTCTGCTCCACTGAGCACATATCGTACATTGGAGCACGCAATTGACTGATAGGTTGAACGGAACGCACTTCGAAAAGGAATGCTGTGATATCAACTCAAATCGCTAGTCTCAATGAAAAATGGGAATGGTAGCCTCATGCGCAACTACTGATATCCTTTCTTTGAAGAAATTGAAGAAATACGTTGAAGAAATATTTTGGGTGGTGGGTGAGTAGTTATTTTTGTACGCATAATTACCTCGATGCTCTTTTTATATAGGCTAAAGTTCCGTAACTTCAAATACCTCGCTTGGCCTCTTTTTTTAGGAAGCAATGATCTCTTTAAATGCCAGGTTTACTTATTTAAGCTTCTTGATTTTATTTGCCGTCAGATATTCTGGAGATCATCATCATTTTCTTTTATTACAATTACTTTCCAATTCCAAATGAGCCAAACTCCCTGGACACACAATTGCCATCCATGTATATCTTATGTTCACCTGATTTTTTCAGCTTCCTTCTTAAACACCATTTTGCCAATGAGGCCCCGCGAAATGGTTTCCTGGTTAATTTGTATTTTCATTATTTAATACATTTTAATGTGTTTTTATTAATATTATGTTGATAATTAATTATGGTGCAAGCCAGTGTAAAAAGTCTTTGTGCCGTATTTGATGGCCATTGTAAGAGTAAATAACAAATTTCTTCTCTTGCATCATTGTCAGCGACGATGGGGAATGATGAGTACACTCCCTACAACTACGGCATTCAGGAGAACGATTGGTCGCAGAGACGGACAAAGGCTAGATGGAGATAAATGATACACCCATGATTATTTTGATAGCAATACTCGTTATTGGTATATATGCTCTAAGAGAACCTCTAATGCTAAATTCAAAGGGATAAAAAACTATAGTCCAAGATCGACAGTTACTAAAAAAATCTATATTCCACTGGGCAAAAGCCTACAGAGCATATTTTCAAACGAGCAGAAGGGTGGGCATTATAACAGACTTTTAAAAATGAGCAAAATCCGCAAAGAGGAGATATTACCGACATTGACTTCATTAAATTATTAAAATTTAAAATAAAATTGGTGTATGTATTAAAAATCAAAGGATATAATTGAAGTGGAAGTTTCCTTCTACGCGTGAGGTTAGCTTTCTGATTTACAATCGTTACCTCGAAGAGAATTTTTAAAACTTTTTTTTATTTTGTGGAAGTGAACATTTAGAAAGAAAAATTCTGAAGAAGAACTTTCCAGAAAACGATATATGTTGAGTATTTTTCATTCTTGTATGTGACAACGTTCAGCGATACCATCTTTAAATTTGCCAAAAAATGACCGTTTATCCTCTTGAGAAGACTCGCAGAAAGTGCTGTCATTTCTTGATGTTGTCAGTTTCACCACCTTTCAAGTAATATAAAAGTAATATAAAGTAGTAGATGAGGGTTACTGGTGTTAACATTCAGCACAATAAACTATGATCATTCGTTTCGTAGGAGAAATATGGATTAGTTTTTCGCAGGAAAAATTAAGATAAGGTTCTGAGAAATAATTCTAAAGGTTCATTAACATATTAGAAATTAGCTTACTGAATACTTACTGATCATTACGGACAATACTAAGCTAAATATTCTCGGATAACAGATTTCATGAACGTCCTGCATGAAAACAGTATTATTACCGAGAAATCGCGTAACATTTATTTCTGGAAAATTCATTTGCATAAAAGCTCCTCTACTCAGTACATTTTTAAGTATTAGGGGCCATAAACTGTCCAGTGAAGTTGAGTAACTGAAGCGAGCTCCCAGGACAGAGAAAAATCAACATCACTCAACAAATTACTATTGGTGATATTATTTTACACCGACACTGTGACAATACACTGTGTGAAATATGATAATAATACTGATATATTTAGCCTTTGAAATATAGAATTCATTTTTTTCGTATAATACACGTTATGATGGGTGGTGCGATATTGGTGAAATTCGTTTTCCTAGAAAGATTCTAGTAATTTATAATAAAAAACGCAGTATTCAACCCGAAGGTCGGTTTGATAGGTGATGGTAGAGTTCACCCAGTACTAAGCCCGACGGCGTGTGAAATTCACACATCAGGGTTGGGGGGGGGGACAGTTCCTTTCCCTGTGGCTTCCCAGGAAGATCTAGGAAGACCCGAAAAACACATAGCTTGTGTGGAACTGCAGGTGCCCAGAGTGCCTTGCCTGGAATCGAACCCGGGCCCTCAGTAGTCCAACACTCTACCCCCTTGACCACCACGACTCACTAATTTATAATAATAACCTAAAATTATTTATTTTCTGACTTTAAAAGACAGCTCAACAAAAATACATTTTTTCATGTCGTGCAGTATATTGTTCAGTGAAAAGTAATAAATGCGAAGTTACGTTGATAAAAGTGTAATTTTGCTTGATGATAACTCACGGTGCCCAAACTTGGGAAAAAGCTTCTTCATATTTTTTCTAAAAACATTAAGGTGTATTATTTTGTGTCAATCCACATGCTGATGAAAATATAAGAAGCCTTTCCGTGGACACGCTATGCTTGATGTTTAGGAATTTGCTTTATTTGCTGAGTTGATGTATTATATTCATCGCAGTGACACGGGACCACACCGTAATGCCTCGAATCAAACAGTTCTTGGAAGCATTGTCGGAAAGAAATAAACTCGCTACGCCTCTTACATTTCCCCGCAAAAATTTATCTTTTTTAAAAACTCACTTTTATTGTGTTATAGTTTTATAAATTAATTTCCGGAAAAAAACAATCGAATTTTGTTTTTATTTTGTGATGGGTAAAGAGTTTTTCGATCATGTAATTCGATGCAGAATAACTCAGTTTAACCAAAAATTTCGGAGACCCTCCGTATTTAAAGTTTCGCCATATCGTGGCGACCAAAACATCTGGATGATATTTCTCCAAAATGTAGACTGGTGAAGGGAAGAGATTTGTGTGAATATTTGGGATCTCAAAGACCATCAAGATTCTTGACATGCGGGTTGCTAGGCCATTCAATGAATTTCTCTTTTAGTACCTGAATCATTTGTTCCCATCGTAATGAAAATTTGCGCAGGAAAAAACAAGGATTTTATAAATTCAGCTTCAGAATTTTTTCTTTGGAATTTCTTTCTAAAACATACTTCCAAAACTCCTTAACAGCTTTGACTTTCTCTTTGGCTGAGCATTTTTATTCAAATGGAATTTGAGTTAAAAGGAAATGGTATCCTATCAATATCATAGGATTAATTAGACTTTCCTACCTACCTTGTGGAACAGATGGATCAATTGGACCCTAATGATATCAAGAGTTATGGTCAATAGTTATGGTTTATACTATATTATTCTCATCAATACTTAACTTGCAATCTTGTTATCCATCGATCACCACGGTGCTGTTCATTTGTAAAACATACTCTATTCTTACTCAGAAGTAAGTACCCCATTATTTGGCATTAGGGTTCACAATCACCTTCATTTGCCTTGGAGAATACAAAGGATGGATCAATCATTTCTCAGAGGCAGGTGTATCCTTAGGGCTTCTCCTAAAGGTCCTCAAGGGGCAACACTTAGAACATGTTACAAAAATATTCATGTAGGAAAAGTTTGATTATATAAAGTTTATGCTACAATATCAATAAAGAAAGGGTGCGTAGTGCATTGCAGATCTGAAACCTAGCATTTGAGACTACCGGAAAAGGAGATGTGGGAGGGGAGAAAAGAAATTGAACAGAGATGGAGACAAATGATTGGATTTTCAATAGGGAGTACATAGAGGAGTTATTGCTGGGATCCAAAAAAGATGGAAAGTGGAAGGAGGATACCTTGAAAGGTATGGTTGTCGAAGGGCATGATAGAATGGAAAATCTTAAATAAGCAGGGTAGAGGAAGAAAGGGAGTAGGATCATAGACAGTATTAAACCAGACAGAAGTGATGAAGAGTCTATAAATAAATGATGTAGGTCAAATAGAAAAATCTAAAATTTTGATTATCTAAAGTTTATGCTACAGCGTTTACAACCACCATGAGGAACATGCTCCAAAATTTAGGTCAAATCAATGAAAACCTTTGGATTAGACAAATTTTAGAATTAGTATGAAACAAAAAATTAGGATCTCCAAGAAGTAGTAGTAGCTTCAGGAAAAATGACCAACAGCTGGGGTCATTCATGCGATTTGAGATGAATGGGAATGGAGAAATAGTGGAGAGAAACCTGGCATCAATATTAGTCTACTTTTAATGAAAGGCACCAAGGCTTCAACAGCTTAACATCCCATTCAATGGAGGGTGTACTCACTTAAAGTGCTCTCCACAGAGCACTTCAAGTAAGGATCAGGATACTACTGAAAAGGATCTGCCGCTTCCAGGATTCAAATCCAAGCCCTCTGGGTGGGAAGCCAGCGCACTAGCCACCACACCATCATGATCCCTTTAAATTCTCCCTTAAATCAAAATACCTTCACAAAAATTCTGGTTTTGCTCAACCATTTTAAGCAACAGAGAGACTATTAATTTTGGATTCCATTGTTAACTAATTCTTTGAAAACAGGGCCAGGTTGAAAATCAATACCAGTTGTTAACTAGAAGGCCACTATCTGAAATTATTTGCATCCACCTCTATAATAATCCAAGTTTAGGGTTATTAATTCTATTTTAATTGCATGCCTTCTTAGTGGATTATAGGGTATAGCAGAACTATAGATAATATGGCCTATGACAAACGGTATCAAAACAGTTTTAGGAAAAAAATCAATTTTTGACTTTATAGTTGAAGTAAATGCATTTGATGATAATAAGTGCTTATTGCCAATCTGATTATAAATTTTGGCAGTATTCAAAACCCCTTTTAAGGAACAATATACTTCTCTCTACTGATATGAACATGTTTATGAATTCTGAATGGCTTCCTTGAATGTTGGGTTACACTGCTGTGTGAATTATACAAATAGATAACCATATGCAACAATGCTCTTGAGACTCAGCTTCAGTTTTGTTGAAAAACTAATGTTTTAATAACCTTAAATAAAACATTTATTTGCAATAAATAATTAATTTCTTTTTTTGGACTAAGGATCATGTTTTCAGTTTAGAAGAATGAATAAATCTCCAAGATTACCTACTTTAAGTGAAATATAAGTTTACTATAGAAAATTTGAATATTAGATAGAAAATTATTGAATATCATGTTCCAGTCCCTTAACTGCTCTAGCCTTATGGAGTGTTGCCTGAACTGTATAAAAATTCTCATAAATTGAGGAACACAATTCTGATAACATTATATACAAAATATTTATGCATTAACATTACCTGTTTATATGCTGATTAATTCTTTATCAAACTTAGCCAGTGTTTATCACCACTTTATATTTTTCCATTGTGAATATTATTGTAGATTAAATTGTTCACATATGGGTTCAGCATTATGTTTAGAATCATCCAAAATCAGCTTTTTAATGTACCATTAGATGCCTAGTCACATCTTTTTGTTTTATTTGGTCTATGTGTTTCACAAATTCGATATTAAGAAGCACCAATATATTCATTTATTTAATAAATTAATTATAAAATTAAGTGTGGCAAAATTTTGTGACAAACTTGTCGGTGGACTGATATCTAATGGTAAACTCTGATGGAAATGTAACATATAGCATCTGCATTTCATGCTAACTGCCAAGAAGCACATTGCAGTGGAATCATGCCTCGAAGAAAAATAAATATGAATATTTATGCTTGTTGTATGTATATGAATTGTGTAAAAAATTTTTCATTTAAAAAATTCAAGATAATATTTAATTGTATTGGCTCATTTTGCTTGCTCACAAAAGTGCACAATGATTCTCTGACTTCTCTTAACATAGTCATGAACTGGGACAAATATAATTATAATTCAATTTATAAATATATTACTTCATTCTTAAGCATGCTCCTGTGTTCAAATTATGCCCCCAGAATTATTGTGAAGTTACTGAATAGATAATAAAAACACAACTATTAATTGTTAGTTCCTATA
This sequence comes from Hetaerina titia, assembly GCA_037158775.1. Taxonomy (NCBI): domain Eukaryota; kingdom Metazoa; phylum Arthropoda; class Insecta; order Odonata; family Calopterygidae; genus Hetaerina; species Hetaerina titia. The sequence goes on along the minus strand of CM073776.1, from coordinate 44,817,215 downwards.
TGAGTTTTATCATTTTATAGTTGAGAAATTGCTGGCATAACACTTAAGTTTATTATTTGAAATTTACTTACTTATGTCCTGTTCCTCATTAGGTTAAGAGATTGTCTGTATGCTAAAATTCATATCATATTGATATTTTTGCTTATAACAAATTTCAAAAGGGACTTTTGTGTACAAATTAAGGTAATAATCCCTTCTTATGATCAATTTAATGCAGAATTGATGATGCACATTATGAATTTTCCTGCCTCAACTTGAAATTAGAAAATCACTTGATAGTTTGGATAATCCATACTTAGGTAATATCTCTATGATACAAAATCATGCTCATTTTGAGATCATTAACTCGAACTTTCTACATATAGAAATTCTAGTTTTATGTTGAGGTTTTTGCCTAGTATATCCCAGATGGAAGTTCAGAAGGAAACATTTCCTTGTAATCAATTGAAATAATTTGATATGCTACTTTTTTTGCACCGAATATCTATATACAGGGTGCAGCAATATAACTTCCTTTTTTGAAAGTATTTTGCATTTGATAAAAGGAAGTTATGTTGCTTAACCCTGTATTACATTACTTCCACAACAAGTGGATTTATACTTCCTTTTGGAATTGTATACTTTTCAAATGTTACTACAAGTCAAATATTAACCATTATATATGTTCAGTAACTTAGAAAAACATCAACTGCAATTGTACTATTTGATTATTTCTTTTTCATGAAATATCATCATAGAATTAATGGCTAATAAAGTAGCTCATTTGTGAAGATTTTTAATGAAATTGTTTTAAATTGCATGGCTCCAGTTATTTGTCAAGTAATTTATTCTTAGGATTCATATTAAAATGCCTAGTCTTGATCTCTTAATGTATCAATTTGGGTTTTTTTGAAGTCACATGATAAACATTAATGCATAGATAAAATTATCAGGGAAACATTATCATGCTGAATGAAATAGAGTATGCTTTTTCACTGAAACGTTTTAGGGCAAATATTTACATCTACATATCTATTAGCTTCTGTTTGGCATTCAAACCCAGTTGGTGAATGAGAAGCCACATCCACAACATCAACAAAATTGCATATGAGTCTCATATATTATGAATATGCTCTGGTTTATAATGATACTATATTATACACCTTAGTGATAATTGTAATATGAAATTTTAGTTCACAATTCCATTAATTTATTGTGACCATGCAGGAAATACTAATTTAGATGCTCTTTCTATTGCCAATTAGCAGAATTTTGTGATGTATCTCTATTTGCCCTTCAAGAACTACTATCATTTTTGATATTTGTAGCCCATTTTCCAATTGGTGAGTTTCCTTTGCTTTCACGCTAGTCCACATGACCTGCCTCCAGGCCTCAAATTGGATTTGTCTCTGATCCCTAGTGCTGATTCCTGATTGATGTTGGGTTTCCTCCTGTCCCATATAGTTTCTTGCTATAATCTTTCCCTTTTAACCCAGTCATACACTCTTACTGAGAATGTTACAAACACAGCTACTTGACACCCCTTCTCCCTATCCAGTGACTCCACTTTCCCCTCCCTCTCCCTCATTCTCCCTCCACCCCAGCCCTAAACCCTCATTTTTTTCTTCACCTTCTCTCTGCCAATCACCTGTGGGCTCCAGGGTTGGAGAGTGGGGAGGGGAATGCTATATAAGGTAGATTTATGAGTCCATTTGCCAGGGTTGTCTCTTGAGGAAAGCTAGGAAAGAGCAGTCAAAGGTATGGGGGGGTTATCATTTTAGTGATTGATCTATTTGAATGTTTGTTACTCTCATGTTTTATCTAGGCTTTTCTGTACAGTCCTTTTTAAGTTGCACTTGTAGAACAAGGCCATCACTTTATTATCAAGTGCAATATTGCTGTAAAACACATCAGTCTCTAAGTTCATAACAATAAGAAAGGTACAATGAACTCTTTGCTGATGAAGTAATTTCCAGCTAATTGACTTTAGTATTTAAATTATTTCAATAATCAATTCAACACCACTGAAGCTATTATAGAACATTGTTTGCTAGTTATCATTATATGCATGGATGGATAATGTTGTTTTTGTTTTCTTGCTTCAACCTTATATTTTATTTCAATATAAAATAGTTAGGCACTATTACATTACTTTTTGTTTTATTGTTATTTTGTTTGGATGCATAAATGAACTTTTTCCCAATACTAACTTACTTTAAATGAATACACCAATCACCATTTATTGTAAAAATCAGAAAAAATTACTTAAATTATATATGAATCTATATTCCATTGTTATGACTTTGTCAGTAATAGCTTCTTTAAAATTCAATTGGAATAAATTTTGAAGCACCAATTTGAGGAGTTAAAAATAAATTAAAATTCAATTGGAATAAATGTCAGCGCATCAATCTCAGGTGTTTAGAAAATGCATGGAATTGTTTACATTGAATTGCTTAACTACTCATTTATTATCATAGTACCCATGTCAGATAAGAGCTCAGAGCTGCATGGTCTTATTTCACTAAATAATAAAAATGGCTGATTAATAATGAAAGCACTACAGTTACTATGGATGTATAAGTCTAGGCCTTTTTCATAATTAATATTAAAGTTTGACTCGAGTAATTAAGAATAAAAAGACATGCCTGAATGAGAAATTTACAGTCATCATTGTTTAAATAGCCACATTGAATTAATTCTCTTCAGCTGTACACTATACCAGCTTCATATGACCTTCCTTGGATGGTCTAGCATGTTTCTTTTGCCTATCAACTATTCATTATTGGTATATTTTTCATCAAAATTTGTCATGAACTATATTCTGATGTGAGTTATTTCTCTGTTTTTCAGTTTAAAGTTGCAAAAAATAACATCATAATCACTTTGCTCTTTAAATTTTGGCTTGAGTCATTCCTGGACCATTCCTGAGACCAGAGACATGGCACCAAGCATTTTAAGTGATGCGGTTCCAGCCTCAATGCTATCCTCTGCTGACGGCCCTGGTTGTGCTAACAGCACTGTCTTCCGACCGGAATTTCGGTAACATAAAATCTTGTTCATATTTATTATTTTTTGGCTGTCAGCAATTACATTTATAGTTGCTGAAAATACTTGGAATCCATGACTGAATTTCTTATATGGCCATATTTTTGTTATATATGTTTGTCAAAATTAAACAATTGCATTTGAACTTAACTAGTATAAGTCACCAAGTAATCTTATTACTTCATGATATGCTTGAATTTTATAAAAAACTATTATTTTTCGACTGTGAATTAGAAATATAAAGACTGAGTAGCAGGGAATTAGTGATTCTGTGCAACCACGAAGTTTGACCAATTTGTAGTTAGTTAGGATTATAATGTGAAAATCAGATTCTGTTTGGTAACTATCATTCACTACAGCAAACACCAGCATGTTTTGACAGGTTAGAATGATAAAACACCATGCACTACATAAGAACAAAAAGTTGAAAAATAAATTTTCTGTTCCAAGAAAGAGACATTTTTCACAAATGGCTTAAAGGAAGAATATTTCTCCTTAAAGAAAGAGGAACTTAAAATTGTGAATTTGATTACTTGACCTCTCTGAATTTTTTTCTCAATTACTTGTATTAATTTCATTAGCATATACTTAAGCCTATTCTTGTTTTATAAGAATAACTCTACATTATTTTATAAACTGATTACTTTGGATTGCTTTTTATTAATATATTCTACATGTCTTCTTAAAATAATGAATCCATTCATTATAATCATTTTTTGCCATTATTCTTTAGTGAAGGTTGAAATGATATCTTTTCAAAGAATATATTTAATTTAAGAATTTCTTTTCTCCTCTGAATTATGGCTTACTCTTTTTTATACTTATAAATATATATATTCTGTTCTTGCAACACTGCTAAATTTTTTACCCATAATGTGAATTTTGTAAGACAAAGATTTTGTTGGAAAAGGAAAGTGGTAGTTAGCCCATAATAAAAATTTAGTATAATTTTCATTTCTCAAGGTCTCTGGTAAGTTTTAGGCTACTTCTATTATCATAATTTCATGGGCTATTATCATTATTTCATCCAGATATTCAGAATGGGGTTTTAATTGATTAGTTTGAAATTGAGCAAATGTTAAACTGCCAGATTACATAATAGTTCTCTACAGTATTGACCCTTCAGAATGAAGAAGGGAAAGGACCTAAGAAAGCTACCTGAAGATAATCTTTGGGTTTGTAGAGTAAGTATTCATATTTGGTCTAACACTAAAATATTCATCTCCACTTTAGCTAGAATTGAAAACTGCATATGAGGTACTTGTGAGATGGCTATGGAGAACAACATCAGGATGATTATTAACTGTCAAGAACTTATTCTCAACATACATAAAGGACCTTAAACTGCCCAAAAGTAGTATTTACACACTCACTTGATATCAAGCATCAAAGAGTGCTTATCATATTAAGTCACATCGTATGTGCATCAAATGGAATTAATTATGCCCAGCATGAAATCACCTTGAGTCATGTAAATCTGCCTTCATCTCACACTCACTTTAGCAAAAACATCCATTTTCATATTATCCAAGATAGACCTTTGCAGTGTGTTGATATTTCACAGGGTAAGTGGAAAATATCTTGGATGGAATGTGCCGGCAGAGGAAATTCATCATATCCCTGAACATTGGCTCGCCTTTGAAGAACCTGAACCCTATATGCACTACCTTCTAGGCCTTCTATACATCTGCTTCATGTTTATAGCACTTTCTGGGAATGGGATTGTCATATGGATATTTACCTGGTAAGGATGCCATTAATTTAACTCTGGAAATTTTTGATCAAATTATTTGAACAAGTTCAATAATCTGCACAATCAACAATATGTTTACCTTGAAATAATAATTTTGATCTCATTTTATTTCCTCAGTGCAAAATCTTTAAGAACTCCATCCAATATGTTTGTAGTAAACTTGGCCATATTGGATTTTATCATGATGGCTAAAACTCCCATTTTCATCTATAACTCCTTCAACTTGGGATTTGCCTTGGGAGGGTATGGTTGTCAAATTTTTGCTTTTGTTGGTTCAGTATCAGGAATTGGGGCAGGTGTAACAAATGCAGCCATAGCCTTTGACAGATACAGGTACTAAAGTGAGGAATAGGGTCCAAATGCACACATCACAGTGCTGCAAACACTGCTAAAATTAATGCTTTCAAACTATTCTAATATATTACAGAGCAATTGCCCGGCCATTTGATGGTAAACTTTCGGCAGGTAAAGTTTTAATCATCCTGGCACTCATCTGGGGTTACACTCTTCCATGGGCTCTGTTTCCCCTCTTAGGAACTTGGGGTCGTTATGTACCAGGTATGTCAATAATTTAAGAAAATGTATTCCGTATTGAGAAATTGCACTGGGTTTTGTAGTTGAAAGCTTGTGCATTTTGAATGTCTGATTCAATTTAGTCACATTTCTTACCTGAATGGTATAAGGATCTAAAAAAGAAGAGTGGGAAAAATTTGTGGAGAATTTTGTCAATTTTATCATGATGACATGACTTCAATACATTAATTTTTATTTCAGAGGGTTTTCTTACAAGCTGCTCATTTGATTATTTGACCAATACAGCAGAAAACAAAATCTTTGTGATGATGCTATTTTTCTTCTCTTATGTTATTCCAATGTTCATGATCTGTTTCTACTATGCTCAAATCGTTAACCATGTTTTCGACCATGAGAAAGCATTGAGAGAACAGGTAAACAAGTATATATAATTTTGATCATTCTTCATAATTTTTTTTACTTGAAAAAAATAGATAATAATTTGGATAATTACATGATGATTTAAAGGCGTCCATTTTAGACATCAAACCTTTAGTAGATTTGTTTTTTGTCAAGATTTAATTTATAGTTTTATCCATACAATAAGAATTATCATCCCTTTTACTGCAATTTTAACAGGCCAAGAAAATGAATGTCGACTCTCTTCGAAGCAATCAAAATTCTAACCAAGTGTCTGCAGAAGTTAGAATTGCTAAGGCAGCAATCACAGTATGCTTTATGTTCGTGGCATCTTGGACACCATATGCTGTCTGTGCCCTTATTGGAGCCTTTGGTAACAAGTATGTCCAATTTGATGAATCCTTTTGAACAAGTATGTAAGCAAATTATTTTAGACAGTTTTCCCTGAAATGTTCAGTAAAGACCACATATTTGCTGAATGATATATAGAAAAATGATCATTGCTTTGTTTATGATTCCTTAAATTTCATAATTGAAATTCATTGTGGGATGTTGCAAATAATTCAGCAAATATAAATGAAAGAAGAGATAGAGTTGCTATTGACTCGTAATCACCAATAATACATCCACAAACAGTCAATGCTTTTTAGAATAATTCATGGTATTTAACTTGATTTTACTTTCATTGCAATGACAATACATTTATTTATTAGGAATAAATGAAATTTTCTTTATTGTCATTTATTTGAAAAATAGAGATCAGTGTATAGGTTTTTTGATGTTTCATAAAGCATGCATAAATTCAGACAAACTGATGTCACTCTCAAAAGTGAGAAGTATTTTCCTTGAAGTAAAATATCTTAATAGGGATTGCAGGCAGAATCGAGCAATATAATGACTAATTCAAGCACATGTGTAAGCATTGTATAAATAAGGAAGTCTCTCAATCTTGAAATTATTCCTAGATTGGAGGGTAAAAATTAGAGGTTGTTCTAAATTGGTGTGCTAAAAAATGGCAAGACATATTTACCTATTCCATTAGTGCTGTAGCAAAATGGGGAGAAAAAGGATAAGCATGCTGGAAGGAATGAAGGGAGGTAGAATGTATGGGGAAATGAAGAAGGGTTCATTGTTGTGTGGGATGTCAGGTCTTTTGGGTGAGGATAATAAATGTAGGGGTGTTAAGTTTGTGTCCACCCAAAACCTACCATAAACAATATAATACCAGTAATAATTATAATTAATTCTGTAATCACCTCACAATAATTAGTCCTCTTCCAAGCAACAAAAGGTGAGTATAAATAAAGCACCCTCAGCATAATTAGGAAAAGTGAAAGAGAAATCTTCTAGTTTTTAGGTTCCTCATGGCAGAATCAAAGTTAGTTTAACGTCTTAGTGTGCAATGGAGACAAGAGATCACCAGATATCCCAACTTATTAGTACTAAGCAGTTGATATCAGAGTAGGGTTTGATTTGGCATAGAGGAGGATTAACAATTGAATTTGACAATTGTATATTGGGGAAGTAAGATAGTACAGGGTTTCATCTTTGAGTTGCCACATACGTGGTTTAAGAAATTAATAAAATTTACAGTTTTTATAATTAATAAAAGTGAACAAAGAGAATTGATTAGATCTGTATGGTGAGTGAATTAAATGGTAAATTATTTCAAAAAGTGATGGTCACAAAAAACTACAAATTTACTTTATTAATTTCCAGGGCACTATTGACTCCAGGTGTAACCATGATCCCAGCCTGCACATGCAAGGCTGTTGCTTGTATTGATCCATGGGTTTATGCCATCAGTCATCCAAAGTACAGGTATGATTTCTAGTTTGTGCAAGACTATAGATAGCCATTCAATACAAAGATTTAGGTTATGATTACCATATACATTCTGGAGCAAAAGAACTCCAAGGATATTTAATGGAAACAATAGACTTTACAGAGAAATTTTTTCCACCAATGTTTTATTTCAGTTAATCTTTGAATGTAAATGATAAGTATGGGTAAATATATATAATATATTTAATGAATATGCAAAACATTGTGTTTTGCCTGAAAGCCACGTATTCGCTGGATGATGCATACAAAACTTATCATTACTTTGATAAAGGCTGCATGGCTTCTGGGTTTGTACTCAGAAGCCATTCAGCCAGAAAACTGTTGTTGAGAGAGAACAACCTACATGGTGGAAACATCAAAAGCATTCAGCCTTTATCATTGATGCACTATGAAAACCTTGGCACCATTCACATTGCTTTACTTATTATTCCTTAAATCCCAGTCATTGTGGAATGTTGAAAATAATTCAGCAAATCAAAAAAATATGTACAAATAGGAGAGCTTATGAGGTAGCAGCTGGTCCTTAGAAATTGAAATCATTAGTAGGCAACTATACTTTAGGCAATACATCTCTGGCAACCCTGATAAAATAAAAATTGAGTGCCATTAAGCATTTATTAGTTAATTACATTTTAAGCGAATTTTCTATTTTTGAATTCAAGGAATTCATTTGGAGAGTAAAATAAATTACCCAACAATTTACAGAAAATTACTATTATACTTCAATCAAAAACATAGACATATCAGTTCCAAAAAAAATGCTCCAGTAATTTTTTTATAAATTGCAATTCCATGTTCCTTAATTTTGTGAATTTATTAATTTATTTTAAGTCCACCTAAAGAAAATAAACAGGGCACACATATAACTATCATGAAAACGCAAGGCCTAGGTGGAGGAAAATCACTGATGACTGTCACAGATATGTATTCTCAGTTGATATCCATTTGTAGATATAATTGATGAACTTGTGCTATGAGGTACCCATTCACTTCCAATCCACCGGAAAATAAAAGTAAGGGGAAATATTTCCCTCCAGGAATATCTTACCTTAGCAGTGATAGAGAGAAAAAGTTGCATTGGTGAACATTTGGAAGAGGGTCAAAATTACGAAAAAGTAAAGTTGCATGAGTTCTCTGATAGTTGAACATTCATGACCTGGTGAGCATTGGCTAAGCTACTACCTTAATATAGACTGAGACAATTGAATAAAGGGGGGAATGACTATTTTTTCCTACTTTCTTTGCAGGTTGGAGCTTCAGAAGAGATTACCTTTCCTTAGAATCAATGAGCCTGAACCACCGGCAGATACAAAATCTGAAGCTACTGTTGCCACTACGGAGGGTTAATTACTTCTTTATTTGCCCCAGAAATGGCACTTCTAGTAAAATAAAACTCGACAGTGTCATTGAAATGTTATCGGGTTTTGTTGAAAATCTATGCAAGTCCACTGCGCGATTATTAACAGAGAGCAGAAATAATGTGAATTAATACAATTTTTCCTGCATTTTAAGCTTTTAAAATTCCATATTAATTCGTAAATAGAACTCCCACAGTGATAAAAACTGAATGTTTAATCAATTAAAGTAAAATCATGACAATAAGAATGTCCCTTATTTTATCATACTTCAAATATTCCACTTAAACAATTGCACATCGCAGGGCCCCATTTCATATCCGTAGACATCTAGCGGCAGATATCGCCGTTAAAGGGGTTTTGTGACCTAGCTGAATGAAAAAGAAAACCTTTTCAACATGACAAATAAAAGGCGGCCTCCTACAACTGTGTCACAGTTGAATTACAGAACCTCAGAATCTTTAAAGGCAGAGAATAAAGGAAGAAAGCCCCTTCCGGAGCCGACGTCGGTGAAGCAAGTGTTTTTAATGATGATAGTGCACGTCTGTAGGAGGGCCTTGTTTGTGGACATAAAAGTAAAAGTTGTTATTTATCTTGGCGCCTTGTTTGCTGTGTCTCTGATAGCTGACGTTATACCTTTTCCAAAGACATATTTTTCTAAGACTAATAACATATTAAATCAATATTTTGTAAAACTTGGATGGGCATGGACGTTGGCAGTGACTGTGCCATTTGTGGTCATAACAAGCATCACATATTGCTGTGGGAATAGGCAGAAAGTGTGTAGACAGTTACTAAGAATATGCATTGGTACATTTATGTGGTTCTTTTGGACAAAATTATTTGCCTACATCGAAAGCTCTTACGGTAGGTGCATTGGAAGAGGTGCTTCAGTTCCACAATCCAAGTATAGCTGTATGAAGAACGGTTTCCTATGGAATGGCTTTGACGTTTCGGGACACGCATTCATTTTAATACACAGTAGTTTAACAATCATCGAAGAAGCACGGGCCATCAATGGATGGGAGGGCATAAAGGACATGATACGAAACGAAGAACACAAACGCCTCTCTGGTGAAAAGGAAGAATATGAAAAAAGTCCATTAAAAGGTTTGTCTCACTTGGAATTCTATAATCTTAAGCTCTATTATGGCAAGTTTACACCTTATGTGAGGGGCTTATTTATTGCAATGACCTGCATGGTCGTGCTTTGGGACGTTATGCTAATTAGCACCATACTATATTTTCATATTATGGTGGAAAAATTTATTAGTGGTGCAATTGCCATCATTGTGTGGTTTGTGACTTACCAGTGGTGGTATTCGTCGCTCAGTTATCCGCCGCCCTCTCCGGGTGATGGCGGTTGCTTTCGCTACAAAGACCAAGTTCGTCCTCGGGAAAGTGCAGTTGGTGCTCCAAGTGTTTCGGGTGGTAGAAAACGATCAATTGGAACTCCTACCAATGGAAAGGATCAGCTTCCCAGATTCATGGGAATGCCTCTTTATGGCCTTGCAACCAAGGTGCCTGACGGTAAAGACAAATCTTCATCCGGCACGTCTACTTCTGAAAGTGAAAACCCCTTTTCTGGAAATAAACCATTCACATGACAAATTGATTTTGCTGTACCCATCGTTCCCCAAAATCGTCACAACTCCCATTATTAATAATGCCGAGTGTATTTTTGATTTAAGTAAGACATCATTTGTTGGGAGTTCTGCACATTTTTAATTGGTGACTTACCCAGTTAAACGGGATGTTATTTGTTTCATATAAGACTTTGTTGCATGTTATATATTGGATTGTTGTTGCTGTTATTCTACCGAAAAGATATGGTGAAAATTCTATTCAAGCCGAGCCATTCAGAATGTTGTTAGCTTGTCTAAACAAATTTTAACTGGCATTAAATTAATTTGCACGCATTTCAGCCAGTTCATTGTTAGATTGTTGTCATTTATCGTCCTTAAATTCTTCTGTTTAAGTTTTTAAATTATTTAACATTGTTTAATCACTCTTCTGCTCTCTTATGGCCTTGGTTATGGATATGCTCATTTTAATGAAAATTATTTTTCATATAATTTTTTCGGTTAATTGGTTTATTTTGTAGACAGATTAGCTATTATAATGCATGTGTGAATAAAAAAATCTATTCACTTATTATATGCCTTCTCAGTTTTCCCAATTATTCATTATACTGTATACATTTCGACAATATATGATCCACATTAAGGTGTCAACCAAAGGTTTGCATTTATTTTGATATACTCGCTAGACATAAAGGATGATGGCAGGTCTGACCTGAGTATTTGGAAAGTGTATCCTTGTCGAGTTTTAAGCTGCAGTAGTAGAAAATTTGTCTCCTCCTTGGCAATATTAACAACCACTTTCCATGCTTGGGTTACATATAATGAGCCATTTGTGTTGCAGATTTACACATGAAGTAAAACTGGGCTAACCATAAATTCACGTAAAAGTATATGAACTTGATTAAGAACAGTTTGTAGCTAGATTGAGTCCCTGTCATGATGGATGGGCTTTTAGCTGTGGCGTGCTACTCAAATATCAACTGCAGATAACAAATGTTAAATTCTACAGTTTGAAATTACATTTGTTTTAATTTTCAGTAAACCCATGGAACAATTGTTTTTGTTCATGATGAACATCCAAGGTAATAAAATATTTAAAATGTTAAAAATAATTCATATATTTACTAGTTTTCCAAATGGAGCCAACAAGCTGCCTAGACACTGACTAGAAAAGTTTGTGGATCACTGGTTTCCAAGATTGTTTTTCATGAAAAACTGAGTTTCATGTTAGCACTATAGTGATTACTTGTTTTCAGTCATTTAAGAAAATATGTCGAGAAAATTCTGTATTCAGAATTTGCATTTGAAATTATCTTTAAAGATTTATGTCAAAAATTCATACGGAGTGCATTAACGTAACTTCCTTTTTTCAATGCAAACTTGCATTGAAAAAAGGAAGTTACATTGCCGCACCCTGTACTTTGATAGAACTTGAAAAGATTTTGCGGAATGAAATTAGTATAAAACAATGCCATTGAAAAAATATTTATTGTATTTATATCATTCAGGGACATAATGCTTCAATCTGTGTACAGTACAAATATAAAACATCTTTCTTACAACAAAATGTCATTTTATCCCTGAAGTTCATGTTGCATCATAGGTCAGTGCCACTCAAAAGCCATAAAAAAAACCATCCCCCTGCTAATGATTCCCAGCTAATTCTGTGATTTTGCCTATGCAACAAAAGCAGAGAGTCAAATAATTTCATATGACTGCAGTCTTCACTGAAAAAGTCAGGGTATAAACTTGAGCTTTTCAATAAATGCAGCACAAACTAGAGATCGAAAAATTGCAAAGGTAATAGTTTAAAGAGGTAGGCTCCAAAATGCACATGTAGAAAAATAAATTTTTTTAAAAATATGTAATGTTATGAGCAAAACCTGCATGTGGATATATATTATGTATTCATTATCCAGCATGTATTATGCAGAGAACTCGGAGCGGATTTAAATATTAACCAAGTTCTTGAAATCTGCATGCATCTTAAGTAACTTGCTAACTGGTTTTTTTTGTAAAATTCTGGATAGAATTTCTTTCATAAATGCTACCAAGTGCTTAATCACAAAAAAGTTATCTCAATAGGAATAATTAATTCACTCCAATATTGTAAGAAAAACCAATTAATTTTATCTAATGTTATTCTAACCTAGGCCCTTTGGGCAACAAAATGATCCTATAGAGGATTGAATGGTAAAACTATCATATGCAACAGAAAACCAAAATGGTAAACAATGCACAAGAGAAGAGGAATGATGAAAATAATTTAACTCTACCTTCTTTTCTGTAAATAGAAAAAAAGAGTAATGGCTGCCGCTACAACAGTAACAGTGCCCATGACTAGCGATACTGGATAACCCATTTTTGCCACCTCTCCCAGATGAGCTATACCAGATGGAATTGAGGCAACAAATGAATCTCTCTCCTGGACCTTAGAAAAATACTTCCCTAAATAAGGACGGTGAGGTACCCAAAACCTATGCTCCAAACCTAAGCATTTGAGTCGATCCAACAAGACAGCCAATGAAATATCAGCTACAGTGAACTGGTCACAGCACAGCCACCAGTCAAACTTCTCTGGAATACAATGGGAAGAAATATATATCAAAGATAGGTAAGTTTTGGTTTGATTGTTCAATCATGCAGAAAATGCTATCAGCAATTAAGTAACAAAATGAGGGAACCGAGTGTAAAGTCAAAAACATGAGCCCGTGTTGCATTTTCATTATTATAATTTTTGTCTAATATCTCGTATTTGTGGGTGATCTGCACACCCCTGATATCATCAGAAACAAAGAAAACGAAATGAAAATTACTTTTTAATGGACATCAGTTGAGCATAATGCTCATTTCATAGTGTACCTACCATGTACGATATATAGGTAAATTTAACTGGGGAATAATGATTTTTGGAGCAGTCAGTGAAAATTATTTGACATATGACACCACAAATTGTGTAAATTTTCGCTTTAAAAGATATTTCACAAAATTAGATTTAAACCGTCAACAAAAAACTGATAGCCAACAGTCGTGTGCTCCTTTACCCAATTGGAGCATGTTAAATTCATTAACATAAAAAATTAAAAAGGATGCGTGAAATGGCAAGCTTGCAGGATTAAAGTGAACCACAAGCTGTTTTTACAAAGTACCTCACCCAGAAAATTCAATGTTTTGTGAACCCATCATAAATCATGTGTATCAATATGAGTGGGTACATAGCATGAGATGGTGATGAAGCTTGCATGGTATTTCATCATTATTCAGTGATTTACAATTGAGCAGAGTATTACGTATTAGTTTGCTATAAAACAGATACATGACGTGTTGTCTTTGTGGAAGGCGAACAGGATAGCTTTGTATATAATCACACTAATAAATTTATGATGTTTGACCATGGTTTCGGCATTGATTCATTATTTTCAGGTGGACACTGGACAAAAGTGTCAGCCTATACGTAGGTTTCTCAACGGAAAGAACTGTAAATAAAACAGTTTCTGGCATAACTTGGTGGAAAATCTTCACACTGACTTTTAATAATCAAACCACTTTACTTTTGAAGTTTATGTGGAAAAGTAAAGTGGTTTGATTATTAAAAGTCAGTGGAAAGAACTGTTACGTATAATAGAGAGGGTCGAGGAGTGGGTTTAAGGTAAGGGTAGTCATCGGTGTCCCACAGTAAGTAGTCATCTGGGAGAAGGGAGGAAGACTGGGGACCCATGACAGTGAAGTTATCTATCGTTTGTGATGAAGGGGCGTACTATCCTGAATGTCTGCCCACCACACGTTGTCATCAGCTGTAGAGCTTGGTAAGCACTGTGAAGCAGCTGCAATGTCCCCCGTGAGGGGAGAGGGAGGCAGCAGAGACCGTCACCAGGCTACAAATAGACTGTAAACAGTAGGGTCACAAGGAGTACAAGTTTAAGTCACTTAATAGGGCTTGGGTTCTCCTATTCACTCGTTTGTTAATTTTAACTAGCTTCAGGTCAGGGCTTTCTGCCTTTACTTTCACGCATAAAACTTGAAATTGTGTGACACAAGCATGGTCAGATTCAATGAGATATTGGATATCACAGAGTTATGTACCTGATATGTATTTTCTTATATATACATTTGTTATATATACGTTTCTGCATACTTTGAATGTTCTTCGCTACCTGTAAATTACAAAGTAATTTCTAAACCATGGTCCTAACAAATCATTATTAGTTGAATAGTGTCATTATATACCAAAGTATCACATATATACAAAGCTATACCTTTACCAAGATACCTCATTATAAGAACCTCAGTTACAAATCTAAAGGTTTTTTGATGGGCGAGGCTAGAGGTCAATACTTCTCCAGAAACGAAACCCTACTAAATGTGAAATTCACAAATCAAGGTGGGTCAATCAGTTCCGCTCCCGATTTTGCCATTTCTCTCCCAGCAATAACGGGTACCCCAAAATTCAAAATTGGATGAAGGTGAGTGTGCAAGAGTGTCACCCTGAAGAACATCTGTGCAGTCCACTGCCATTCCATTCCAAAATACTCATTAGAAAATAGAATTAGTTGTTTCATAACATAGGAAATACCTTGGTCATGGCTTCCTAATTCAGTCTCCACCTCCATTAATACAGAATTCACTAGATCTAAAACTTTTGAGTATTCTTCTTTGTTTATTACAATGTTGTGCCTACGTTCATGGACTTCAGCTTTCTGAAACAGAATCTCCTTGTGTTCTGGATTCTTTTCGGCACATTTTTTCAGGTTTTGACAACTGTTCTGATCTGCAGCTACGGAAAAATGGTTATTTTACAGTTACTAAGTTTCAATATTACCAATTATGAGAAAATGAACCACATGCTGTTATTTACCCATCATCAGTTTCCTCATTGGTTTAATGAATGGAGGCTTTGGATTTTCACAGAATTCTGGATTATAGAAGGAACCAAGTGTAATGACGTCCGTTGGAAGTTGGTCCAGAATATTGCGAAAATGCAAGACCTTCTGTTTTATTTCTGGTCCCTGATTGAGTGGAATGAGACGACGTGAATTTCCTAATCAAATAAAATTTCAAATATTGAGATGACAGTTGGTTTCCTTCAAGAATTTAAGACTTGTACATACAACTAACTACCCACCATTGCTGAAGTTATCCTCTAAATAATCAATTATACGGGATGAATCAGGGATTATCTTAACACCATCTTTCAGGACAGGGACTTCCCCGCGAGGATTAATTTGCAAAAACCAAGGCTGATATTGTTCTCCCTTCCGAATCATTACGGTTTGCGACTTAAATTCCAATTTTTTCTCATGAAGAGCCATGAGAACCTGCAATCAAGGCCACCTTTATTCGAAGAAAACGTCAACCACTTCCCTACAATTGTGATAAATAATAATGAATTTCGAAATCGCAAAACTATCAACCCTTTAAATAGTGTCAAATGAATTAAAATTATCTCATTACCTTTTGCGAATAAAAGGAATAGTGATAATAATACAAAAGCAGGCCATTTCCCTTTCCGTTATTACTACCTCCATCCCTGTTACCATCAGTGTCGCCAAATGCCATTTCCGTTAAAATAATACACCACTAAATGTGACTTCGTTCTAACTAAGTGAGAGATTGTTCATCCATAACTTGCATGACATGACCCAGTTGTTTTTCTGCAACTAGCGCCTAAATAGCGAAATCATTACGTAGACAAAGGATGTGACGAAAGCGCACGGAATATTTTCATCTCGAAAATCTGAGAGAAGGGAAATTTAAGTTCAGCGTTGGAACTGCTATTGTTTGACCCTTTTTTCAAATCCGTGTAGATATTTCCATTTTCAAGGTTAGGTACAATTATCACTACTGATGATGACTACTACTATCAATACCGTAACACCGTTTGATGCTTGTTGTACTTTAATATGGAATATTGTCATGGATTTGGGATAATGACTAACACTTGGGTTTAAACGCTGGAGCAGTTCGTTTGAATTCCCTATATTGGATTTTGTGAATAAATAGGATCTATATGCTAATATTTTACTTTTTATTGTATTTAAATATGAAAATATACAAAGTTTAACTTCGTAGTATATTTGTACCAATATACAAATGTGAAATTTCATTTAGCCAGTTTAGTTGAATTTGGATAAAATTTTCAATTTTCACCCTTACAAAATGTGGTAATTTCTTCTTTGAGGATGTTTATGTCATTTGCAAGCAGGTCAGCTTCTGCTCTATTCTCACTTGTTGCTGAGTCACCTTTTAGGAATAACAGGTCTTCATTCAATTTCAATGCCTTATCGCAGTCTTCCATCGCCCTTTTCGAAAGTTTTAGTTTTGAGAGAATTTTCGCCCGATCAAAAAACAGCGTTGGCCAGTTGACATTCTCCTCAATGGCCTGTAAAACAGGGTTCATTAAATATGTAATGTCTAATCAGTGATAAGACTTACAAAGTTACATGGTGCGTTCCAAAAGAAATGCAATTATTTTTTAAAAGTAATTTATTGAACAGGCATGTTCAACCATTAAAATTTCTTCAAAGTACGGTCATTGGGTCTCTACAAATTTTTGCCAGCGACTCTGCCATGACCGGTACGCGTCCTGGAAGGCGTCTTCGGGGGACCTCTTGCAAGGTCTTGTAGCGGGTTGTGGCAAACACCTTGGGCACGAGCTTGACGCACACTTTCCTCATTGCTAAAACTTAAGTAACAATGTGAAACACAACATTAAACGACAAGTTTAGTTCATTGGCAACCATCTTGGCACTCAATCGACGGGCAGAGTGCAACAATTGTCGAACACGAGTCACATTCTTGTCGGTTTTGCTGGTTGGGAGCAGCCCAGAGCGTTGTTCATCGTGAACCTCTTCCTTGCCTTCCTTAAAGGCCTTTAAACACCTCGAAACTTGTAAATAGGACAGAGCAGAGTCCCCGCAAGCCTTACGAATCATCACGTCTCCTCAAGAGATTTTTTTAGTTTAGCACAACATTTTGTAATTACATTGCGTTGCTCGATGGTCGATTCCATTTTTTCGTGACACAGTCGGCGCGCAGAGGTTTACAATAACTGACGTCCTGTCGTTTCCACAGGTTGGAGAACTGAGACCGGT
The DNA here is from genome assembly GCA_037158775.1 of Hetaerina titia. NCBI lineage: Eukaryota > Metazoa > Arthropoda > Insecta > Odonata > Calopterygidae > Hetaerina > Hetaerina titia. The sequence continues at coordinate 44,799,628 of CM073776.1, read as the reverse complement.
TTGGCGTCAAAGCTGAGTGTCACCCCCCCCCCTCTACTTCAAGTAGTTGGATCCCACTCCGACTAATAGGAGGGCGCGGGAAATTCAATGGTATTACTTTTGGAACACACCCTGTTTGTAGCGTAGTTATAAATACTAATGTGTATCACTCATTGAATATCCCATAACTCCTTTCAATAGAAGAAATGTTAGTTGGCTACTGAAATCTACACAATTCTACTTGCATGAGTGAATCCGTTTAATATGGATGTATGAACAAAAAAGCTATTTACCTACCTTGGTGTACAGATATAATGCAGATTCATATTCATCTTCTTTTTTGCACTTCATAGCATCTTGCATATAAAGCTTGGCTCTGTTTTCCCGCTCTCTCTTGGATGCTGCCCTCTCTTCGGCATCTTTTGACATCATAGCCATAAATATCTCTGTGTGAAATATTCAGAATAGTATTTTAACAATTTCATCCATTATTACTTAACAGTTTAAGCAACAAGAGTGAGTCCATACATGTAATAACTTAATGTTGAAAATGTTATCTTAAATTCCTTTGAGAAAAGGTAGGGGTGATCCTCCCCTGGAATGTTGATTTTTATTGCATATTAAATATTGTATGAAATTCATTTATTTTATACATCTGTTTGAAATAAAGCAGCTGGTACTTGTTGAGCTGGGAAACCTTGAAAATATGGAAAAGCTTAATAAGTATGGCAAATCCCTATGGTGCCATAATAGTATTAACTGTGATGAAACTTCCCAATAATATGTACTCTTAGAAGCATACAAGTTGACTTGTTGGGTGGTGTCTGGTATTGAGATGGAAGGTAATAACCATCCGTCAAACTTTAAAATGTAGGGGGAGTATAAAGAATGATTTATCATTTGATATTTTTATTTTGTAGAGCCTATCATTAAATTATAAGTTCAGAGTTTTAGTCAAAGTGAGAGCACATTTTCAATCTTCTTCTTCCTGACTCCCCCAGTATAAAGGTGTGTGTACCAGATCTTCCTGGAAAACCACAACCAGCACAGGGAAAGGCACTGGCCCCCCTACCCTGATGTGTGAATTTCACTCACTGTTGGCCTTAGTAGTAGGTGAAATCATGTACCAATCCAACCTTTGGTTTGATTACTGTGTTTATGGTTCATATATATATGGGTCCCAGTATACCAAGGGTAGAGCGTTAGACTACTGACTGGAGGGCCTGGGTTTGATTCTCAGGCAAGCCTCTAAGGGCACCTGCAGATCCACCCAAGCTCTGTGATTTTTCGGGTACCAGATTTTCCTGGGAAACCATAACCTGCACAGGGAAAGGAACTGGCCCCCCTACCCTGATGTGTGAATTCCACATGCCATCAGACTTAGTACTGGGTTAACCCTACCATTACCTAACAAACCGATCTTTGGGTTGAATACTGTGTTTATAGTTTTGATATTTCTATATACACACACCTTCAAACACAAAATCCCACCATGCATGTATATATATATATATATATATCTGATCATATATCTGATGACGACGGCCGTGCCGGCGAAACGTAAATATCTACTGTAATTGTCCTTCTTTTATGTTTCTGTGTGTTTAATGTTTATTAACCTAGTGTTTATATATATATATATTATATATATATATATATATATATATGTATAAACTTGGAAAAGACGCTCTCCGGCGACGCACAAACACACAAACACTAACACAAAAAACACCACACACATAGAAACATAAAAGAAGGACACTTACATTGGATATTTACGTTTCGACGGCACGGCCGTCGTCATCAGAATCTGATGACGACGGCCGTGCCGTCGAAACGTAAATATCCAATGTAAGTGTCCTTCTTTTATGTTTCTATGTGTGTGGTGTTTTTTGTGTTAGTGTTTGTGTGTTTATATATATATATATATATATATATATATATATATATATATATATATATATATATATATATATATATATATATATATATATATATATATATATACACACATTCAAACACGAAATACCGCCATATGGCGAATAAATATTCATTCAAATTGAAATAGAGATAAGGAAAATGGTAAAGGAACACATATAAAGGACGAACACAACAGAGGTGGGGATGGCGGATGTGAGCAGATCACGAATGTAAAAATATTTTCCTCGACCGGGACTTGAACAAGTGGAGAGATCCGGTGTTCAAGTCCCGGTCGAGGAAAATATTTTTACATTCGTGATCTGCTCACATCCGCCATCCCCACCTCTGTTGTGTTCGTTCTTTATATGTGTTCCTTTACCATTTTCCTTATCTCTATTTCAATTTGAATGAATATATATATATATATATGAGGAATGAGAAATGAGGAAGTACTAAAAATGGTGGGGGAGGAGAGGGGTTTGTTGAGAGAAATCCTATGGAGGCAGGAAAAATGGATGAAAGGCGTATTGAACGGGGTAGTGGAATGTTGAAGAGGGTAATAGAGGGGAGAATGTTGGGCAAGCGAGGTAAGGGTAGGAACAGGATAGGGTTGTTGGACGGGATGAAGGGAGGAAAGAAGTACACCGAGATGAAGAGGGACCTGATATATATTAGTTTGCTAGGTGGGGAGTCACAAAATGTTTATTTGATAGTTGTGTCCATCCAAAAACCTACCTTAACCGGTAGATTACCTAAAAAAATATATACATGTATATATATGTGTACACATGTGTTTGTGTATATTACAAGTGATCTAATGCTTAAGGTAGGTTTTGGATGGACACAAGCTACCAAACAATTCACGTTTCTCTCCTAAAAAAAGCACAGCCCAACATACCACTCTACAATAAGCCCATCAACTCCATAACCTTCCTTCTTTCCTTCATTTTATTCTACATCCTTATCCTATTCCTGCCTCATCCTCACCTAATATTCTCCCCTCTCTCACAGTCTTCAACACCTCTTTGTGAATCAATATGATTTGCATCCATCTTTCCTGTCTCCTTATAAATTCTTCCAAAAATCCCCTCTCCTACACCACCATCCTGGGCGTTTCTTCATATGTTTATTTTCCGTTCATCTAACCTTTTCGTTCATGTTGCAGTGACCATGTTTTCACACTGTACATAACTATGCTCCTTATTAAAGTTTTAATGGGCCTTTTCATGATGCCCTTACTCAACATCCCCATACTGCCTTTTCTTCTCCTTGTGAAAGCTTCTTTGTCCAATGCAATTCTTCTTCTTATACCCCAACTGCTTTGGCCATTTTGGTTCAAAAGACTTCCCAGATATGTGGACTGTTTCACCCGCTCTAGTTTTTGCCCTCTTATTTTAACCTTTAACTTGGCCCTTCTTTATCTGGAAAACTGCATAAACTTTGTTTTATTTACATTTATTCATATCCCATATTTATTGTACTGACTTTCCAATGCACTCAGCAATGCTTGCAACCCCTTGGCAAACTGACAAACTGAAAAGCTTGATCTTCTGCAAACCTGATTTTATGAATTTTCGATAACCTTGAATCGGAATATATAAATGTCTGTCCATAATTTACGGCACGCGTAAGGAGGAGAGAAAGTCCATACGAAGTTTAACAGTACACAACGTTTTGAGGAAGAAGGTATCGCGGGAGTTTCTGCGTTGCGCAACATTGATGCATCTAATTGGCAAGTGCGTTTGGTTATTCACCTTATTATGGCGCGCGGCCCACTGCCGCGGCTGTCCAACCAAAGATGGGAGCGGGATTAATTCATTAAACCAGGCGCCGAAAAATGATCGTAACTCAACTAAGTAGCTGCCAGAAAGTGCTAAGGTGCGCCCATGTGAAGTTTCATGTAGTAGTAGCATATGAATGACGAATTCCCATGCAGTCACTTGTGTTAAATGTTTCTTATTCTTTTTTTTCTTTCATCCGATGACTGTATTTACTTTGTTATTGAACAGTCGTACAGCGAAAATGTATACAGAAAAACGAGAATTTTCAGTTGGCCTAAGCTAGGTATTATGGCTCATTCCGAACACTGGAAGTGAAAATGACGAAATATTAACTAGAGGTACGTGAAAATCACACTCCAACATGCTCATACTTCGTCATCCAAAACTGAAGCCACGGGCTTTGCAAACCCATAATAAGTAATGCGACATTGATTTCCATAGCCCATGCGGACAAAGAGCAACAAGGAAACCAAAATATTTGATAGGGGTAACCTTTTCAAATCGCATATATGAGGCCTGAAAATGTTATATTTTGGTTATTTAGGAATACCATTATGCGGCATTTCGCATTCCACCGCTACATTTGCTTGCTTATACATACTCGTATATGGACAATTGGGTGACAGACTTTTCTTAGAACCTTACTTAGGCTTTTCTTTTTTTATTTTCTACATAAACTATTCATAGACTGGGGGTCTCAAAAGGGTGGTAAATATGCTAATAACAATAAGGTTAGGCTGCGTGTATATGTACACTATATGTATGATATGTGGTAAATTTATCGAAAAGCATAATTTAACTAAATTGTATACAGGAATCGCTCATGGGAGCATTTCTTGTCTTAGATTACTGTAGTTTTGTAAGCTCTAGCTTGGTTGAAAGTTACTGGCTGGTGCGCAGAAATCAGTTTTAGACCATAGCGATTCTATTCTAAAGAACTGCAGCGAACATGGTGTGTCGGTAAAAGTAACTATCTAGAGTGTTTGCCAAAAGCACTTTCCCCTCCGCTCGCTGCCTTTCCGCTCAACGAAGTGCCAGGCACTTTTTACGTAGTCGCTGCGTTCATTTCAGAAACTAAAATCGTCTAATATTTGCGTTTTAATGTGACAGTATGATGTTTTGCTAAAAGTGTTACATTGAAGTCTGGTTTCGAAAGAAGAATAATATTGACTGTACAAACCTCATTTTCTTTCCTCTCTCATTTAAATGACTTCCTTAGCAACCTTGAGTAACCCTTATGTAACTTGCTCGCTTTACCAAACTGTCGTTAAAGATTTTTGCAAGAATCTGATAGTTGTCTTGCGGTACCAGCTAAAAACTGGCAAGTTGGTGTTTCAAGTTAATTAATGAAGGTACATAGATACATTAATGAAGAAAGCTACGTTTAGGTAATGAGCGGCAGTTAGAATCGGTCGATGACGGATGCTCTGCAGTAAGGGAGCAGAAAGAAACACGTTGTTCGACTTTCTTTCTCTGTTTAAATATAATTCCCTATCCGAAAAATGGGTCCTGCACGACACAGAAGTAGGGATCAGAGTACACACAGGAATTATCAAAGGCCCTAAAAAAGCCTGTATACCAGCCATTGCAACGAATCCGATTGCATCTGTTAGGCTTTAATTCATTACCTAGCAGTGCATCATAAGTTCTGATATACACGTACATGTACATCTTTGGTAGCCTGAAGACCTCAAATAATGTTGGTGTTTATTCGCGTTTTCATCATGAGTAGAGTTCAGTCGTTCCCCCTGAGTACGTCTTATCTGAGATGGAACGTTTTTCTAATGCAAGGTGAAGATCATTATTGTAGGTTTTCTACCTTTTAAGATTGGTTTTGGATGGACACATACTGAACAACGATGTATTCCTTTGTCTTTACTAACAAAACGCAAACTGACCTCTGACACTAATAAACCCTTATTTGATTCCGCATACTTCCTTACTTCATTCCATCCATCCCGTCTTATCCTTCTTCCTAACATTGCCCATTCCGTTTCTGCAACCACCGCTCGCACCTGAGCAGTCAGAGACAAGTTGCGGGTAAGCAAAATCCAATCGTGTAGGAACGCCCTGAACCGTTCCGGCGTTCACTACACGTCTGTGGCCGCTAGTTGTGTAGAGGGTAGGGTATTCGAGCAATGAAGGTATTTCTTTAGGTTAAAGTGTAGATCAAATTGTGGGTCTCTAAAGTCTTCTTTGCCAAATTATGTAGCTCAAAATGAAGTGAGGCTCTGTCTTAGCAATAGCTCATTTCATACGAATCAGATAGAATCGAACAGACAATTTTATAAGGGATTAAATAAAACTAAGAAGACGATCCTTGTTAAAAATGAAACCGTAATGTCAAGGAAACATTATTTTTATTGGTAGTTAATTGTCGAAGTTTACAAAACAAAGTCGTAGAATATCATCACCTTATTAAAAGCGCAGGTGCAGATATAAGTATTGGGAAAGAAAGCTGGTTATCCACTAATATCGCCAACAGTGAAATTTTCCCAAAATCCTTTTCCGTTTAGAGAAATGATAGAGCAAATAGAATCGGGGGCGATGTCTTTATTGCAGTTAAAAATTCTTGCGTCAGCAGGGCTAAGGTAATTTCAGGTAATGGTTTGGAAAGCGTTGTGCTCAATTAAAAGTCCTAAATTCAAAAGAATTTATATATGCGCGTTTTACAGACCGACGAAAAAGATAATTCAATTCTAGAATTAGCTCAGCAAATCAAAGGTTTCTTATCCCAACAAAATGATCGTGACGTAATAATCGATGGCGATTTCAATGTCCCATCTACTGACTGGAGTACATATTAAAACGAGCGGTAAAGACAAAGATATCTGTGAATCGCTATTGAATTCTTTTACGTTGAACTCTTTGCACCAACTTGTCACATCACCAACTAGGGGCGATAATGTTCTTGATTTGTTGGAAACGAATATTCCCGAAAAAGTCTTGACCATAGAAAATATTAAAGGAACTAGTGACCACACGGCAGTAAATTGCTAAGGTTTTGCCACATGGGGTCCGAAATAATAAACCTAAAAGGAAAATTTACTCGCATAAAGTAGGGGACTACAATAGTCTGAAGTGCGTTCATGATATTCTTACTTACGGAGAGAGCAATGTTCCAGTGGACGCGAATTTTCTAGATTTTAAGAAAGCCTTCGACAAAGAACCTCATAGTAAAGTTAGCTATAAGCATATGGCATAAATAAAAATGTCCGGGATTGGATTAAAGAATTTTTGAATGGTCGGGTACAAAGAGTAGTCATAGATAGGTTCCCGCTAATACAGTATAAGTCACCTCAGGTGCTCCTCAGGAAAGGGTTAACCGATCTGTTTTATTTCTACTTTACGTTAACGACATTGGCACCGTAGTCATTAGTAAGATGCGTTCATTTGCCGACAATGAAATGGTTTACCGTGATATCCGTGTTCCTGAGGACACAGCAGCTTTATCAGATTACCTTAATGCTAAACAACGCTGGTGTGACTTTTGGAAATTAGAATTATACTTAAAAAAGTGCGCAGTAATGAATTTCTGGACAGAGAGCAGTTCCTTCCCGAACGTCCACTGTATCGAGAAAATCGAAATGGAATGCATAGACTCGATGAAATACTTAGGCATTACCCCATTCACGATCTCTCCTGGCATATACGACACATACCTGACACATCCTGACACATACGTGGAGAAGCTAACCAAAAATTAGGATTTACGTGTATTAGAAGAGTACTAGGTAAATGTGATGAAAGGGTTAAAGGAAGCATTAAAGTACAATACATCCTCATTAATCGAATTAAAGTTGAGATCATAGATCTAAACCCTATATTTCACGGGAAAATTACATGCAACCATATCTGAAACATGTTATTGATTCGATTAGATCCTGATTCGCGAGCGGTAATCAGTACAAATATTTTTCATTTATTTTAACAGGTTTTCCCTAGCGTAATACCAACATATTTATAATATTGTTTGAAATCTACCATAGTAAATTAATTCAAAGATTGATGAGTGAGGATAGAGCTCACCTAGCCCGAAGTGTATACAATTCACGTATAGAGGGGAAAATTGCTTTCACAGTGCTGCCAATAGTTTCCCAGAATTTTTGACAGTTTTGGGAATGGTGAGCTGGCTAACTAAGGATGCTAAGGAAGGTGACGTTTTCCCTTTCGGTTACAGCATTCACAAATGGGGCATGGGCAGCAGGAATGGAGGAGTTTTCATTGCAGCAAAACAACACACATCAAAAGCTATGTGCACCAATTTAGCGATCAGATTGTGTTTGGTGTACGAAAGAGAGAAGCAACCAGAAAAACATAAACGTATGCTCATTTTACGGGCCCCCTGATTCCTCTTAAGGTTTCTTAATACACACCTTACGTGGGCAGTCCGATAAGCACTTAGCCTACAAAAGAAAAAATGAAAATTTTGGAAAAGTGGCGATTTATTTCTCAACATAGTCTCCTTTTAGCTCGATACACTTGCCCCAGCGATGCTCCAACTTCTTTAACCCGTCTGAAAAATACGTTTTCTGGAGGTCAGCAAAATAGGCCTCCGTGGCGGCGGTAACCTCCTCATTTGACTCAAATTTCTGCCCAGCGAGTGCCTTTTTCAAGTTTGGAAACAAAAAGAAGTCGCACGGGGCCAAATCTGAAGAATACGGTGCGTGTGGCAGCAATTCGTAGCCCAATTCGACCAATTTGGCGAAGGTGGAGGTGTGAGCCGGTGCGTTGTCGTGGTGGAAGAGCACTTTTTTCTTCACCAAATGGGGCCGTTTTTTCTGCAATTCGGCGTCGAATCGGCCCAATAATGCGGCATAGTAGAGCCCTGTGATCGTTTTGCCCTTCTCCAGGTAGTCGATGAAGATCACACCTTGCGAATCCCAGAAAACGGTGGCCATCACCTTTCCGGCCGATAGGACAGTCTTCGCCTTCTTCGGAGCACGTTCGCCGGGTGAAGTCCACTGTTTAGACTGTTCCTTGGTCTCTGGTGTGTACCAGTGGATCCATGTTTCGTCGACGGTCACGAAACGACGCAGAAACTCCTTCAGATTGCGCTTAAACAGCGTCAAAAACTGCTTTGAAGTGGTCTCACGGTTGCGCTTGTTGTCCGGGGTGAGCAAACGCGGCACCCATCGCGCCGACAGCTTTCTCATGCCCAAAATTTCATGCAGGATATGACCCACACGGTCTTTTGAGATGCCTACTGTCTCAGCCATCTCGCGCACCTTCAATCGGCGGTCTGCCAAAACGAGATCGTGGACTTTGTTCACGTTATCCTCCGTGGTAGCCATTTTCGGGGCACCTGGCCGTGGCTCATCAAAAACCGATGTGCGACCACGTTCAAACTCATTAAACCAATTTTTGACGGTCGCCATCGAAGGAGAAGAGTCACCGTACACAGCATCCAAGCGCTCTTTGATTTCGCTGCGCGATTTCCCTTCCAAAAACAAGAATCTAATCACCGACCGATATTGCTCTTTTTCCATTTTCCTAGAATCGGCGGACACACCTGCTTCCACACGTGGTCAAAACAAAACTACCAGTCCGATTCGGCTGAAATTTCAACAATAGCCGTCTATAACAATGTCCTACACGATAGTAAATTGTTCTTGCGACAGTGGCGCCATCGGGCTGTGAGGCTAAGTACTTATCGGACTGCCCACGTAGATAACCAATTTTCGCAGCTGGAGGGGATTTTTTGTCTTCCTTCAAAGAACTGGAATAACTACTGCATTGATTCCGCACCGATAAACCACATTTCATGCGAAGCAATGTTTAATATACTGATAACTATCAATATACCAAATGACGAGAACAATAACAAGGAGAACCACGTTCTAGATCTCTGTCTGACAAACCACCCCGTAATGATCACGCATTAGATGTAACTGAAGGGGTAAGGGACCACAAAGCCATTGTTGCCGAATTACATGCATTGCTGAATGAAATCGTAAAACCCAGACGAAAGGAATATCTTTTCGAGCAAGGTAAATTCAAGTATTTGGCTGACTATCTTAAGAAACACCATGATGAAAACGAAATGAACGTTGGGAACTGAAACTACGAGGAAAGGTTTCTCCGATTGAATAAGGCATAGTATAGAGATATATTTCTGTTAAAATTAAAACACGATAGCGACTAACCACTGTGGCACAACGGTGAGGTTAAAGACCTTTAAGGAAATAACATCAGAAACTTAAAAATACAATTAAAACTGGCGTAGGAACGCCTTTGAAGAAAATACTTAGGCATAGAAGAAAATACTTAAGAAAACAAAAAGACTCAAGCAAAGTGCCCTGACGAACTTTGAGAGAATTATTCAGTGCGATTACTTGGCGGTTGACCCTAGGGCATCATACGTTAAGGATTTGAAAGGAAAACGGCCAAGCATCGAGCCCCTTAAAGACCGTAACTGTAAGAAAGTTACTGACAGCGCCAAAAAAGCGAATATCCTGAATCATTTCTTTCGGAGCGTCTATGGTTAAGACACAAACGTACACAGTACAGGCCCAGTCAGAAACTTTAGAAACATGGGAGACATTATAATTATGCGCAAAGGGATCTCTCATTCACATTAGAAACATCCGTCGGAGCAGAGGATATTTCACTAATAGTGCTGAAAGAGCTTGCGCTCGAAATTGTACCCTTCTTAGAATACAAATGTAACAAATCGATTTCGGTAGGCGTTTTTCCCCGGTAATGGAAAACACAAGTAGCTAACTTCACACCTATTTTCAAAAGTAAAAATACCCTAGTATTTACCGGCGAATTTCTTTAACCTCAGTCTTCAGTAAAATCTTAAAATGTATCATTGTTAACGACTTCATGACATCTCTCGATTTTTATAACCTGTTACCCAGCAAAGAACGCGGATTCGGTGAGAAGAGATCATGTGAAACGCCGTTGGGGCTTTTCATACACGATATACTACCGTTGAGGTGAAGGGAATAAACAAGCAGATGCGATTTTCTTGGATTTTAAAAGGCCTTAGAGAAAGGCAAAAATATCGTATCCTAAGCCTTTTGATTGACGATGGAATGTCCAAGGAGGGAAGGACGTCAGGAAAGTAAGGTGTCGGGTTTCGTCTCGTAGCGCGAAGCTTGAAAGTGCGGCGGTGTCCATTCTGTTTCCATCCACAACCTACATTAAAGGGTAGTCTACCAAAAAATAAGTAAAGTGCTACCATCTTCTTAATACAGTAGGTAAATTTTACAGGGCGTTAGAATGTACCGCAGGATGCATTAGTCACGAAAAATCATTAGATGTTCACGTACGTCTCCGACCGTGATATGGGTTGATACCTCTAGTTTTCTCAAATATGTGAACAGACTTCGCGCTATTAGATTATGCATTTAATCATTTCCAAACCGTGCCACCACTTTTAGTATCCACAACCTTGAGTACCTTTTTAACCAGGATGATGACTTGGCTAAATGAGTTAGAAACCTGTGCAAGAATATAATCAATTATCATTTTGTTGCGCAATAAAATCGAAAGAAAACTCGAAATCTGCTGTCAAATTCACGGTACCTTTGCAATACCAAACACTTAACTTGAAACACCACCTTTCAATAGTAAATTTTTTCTTGCCTGAGAATTTGGTTACCTGGATATAAGATTCTCAAGCTCCTAAAATCACGTATTAGCGGCGTGCGACGAATTTAAAAAATATATAATTAGTATTCTAGCAACTAACAAATAAGAATTGTATACCTTTTGAAGTAGAAGCTTGGTGTAAAGTTTCAGCATCAAATGCGTTTCTGTTTATGACTGTTCTGTCATGTTTAACTACGCATGCCCCTTCGTTTACAGCTCCTGTAACTCTTCCGTCCAAACATAGGTCTGCTTCTTTTTCAGCTTGTTCACAGACAGCTTTATCTTCGGAACACAATCTCTTTATTATTGAGCCTGAGGAAAAAATTACGAGTTACTACCAACTGTAGCACCGTTATCACCCTCAACACGGAGCAATGGTAGAATTAACGCCAGAAAAGTAAATCAATAAAACCTATTGTATCAACTCGCTCCATGAAGGATTCGAATTCACCTTCATCCTTAGGCATTTTAGGTAATGAGAAAAGAGCCATGGCGTAAACGATACACAGCTGATAGACACGCTGCTTTATAGGAACCGGAGGAACCAAATCATTACGACGTGCCCGATTTACACTGGATGAACTCCGTATCTTAGTGACCAAGTAAACATATTTATTGAGCGCTCGGGATCTTCTCAATACTGGCTCAAGGCTTAACATCTCTTGCTGCAATTTCTGCGTAAACTAGGCAACAACATGAAGTGCGTGTAAGCGTAAGATCAAAAGATTTTTCATGCGTGGAACATTTTACAAAAATTCTCACGAAAGTATGAATTACGAGAAACAAACCCATACTTGGAAAATTTTCAGGTTTAAGAATGATTAAAAGAACTGCACTTATTTTCTTCTGTTTTTACCTGAATGTGAAAGGAACTGGTTTTACAGGGAACTTTCTATATTTTACCATGCTCTTCCACTGGAAAAAGAAATGCATCCCAAAACGGAACCGGACCACTTTTGGGAGATAAGAGCTGTGACATCTGTGGAAAATGAATAAACGACAGTTAACCGGACATTTGGAAATGTCTGTTCTATTTAAATGAGTCATTGAATGAAAAACTCGTGTAGTTCAATATATAAAATGCATGAATTTAATGCATTGAATGCATGCTTTGACTCGAATTGGAACTTCAGTGATTCCTTTGAGGCATCTTGGGGTAATGCGAGTTGCACACCAAACAAAAAATACCGATCACTATTAAATAGGCCAGAAAGCGAATAGATAAAGTAGGTATGACCGAATTGAACCTTTGAACTGTCTCTTTTCCGGTGCCAGAAAATTATAGCAATTCCATCGGTCACACACTTTGAGGCATAGTTTCAATCATTCCTAGGAAAGATTGATTGTACGTCAACCACTCTGTACAATGCAACAAAAAATAAAACAGAAACTTAAACCCAAAATTACAATATACAACTACTGCTTCAAAACTTCTTTCCACTAATTTCGTTATTGAATGATCATAAGCCACACCCTAATCCTTTTAAATCAAGAAGAGCTGTTAAATATAAACCTCACTCAACACCTCTTTTATACAGTATTTGAATTTGCGGCAAAATTTCGACACCTTCCATCTGTTATTATGACCCAATCAGCAGCTCATTTAAAAGAAATTAATTAGCTTCGCAATCATTAGAACGCATGAAATAGTTGGTACCATTACATTTTTTCTAATTTGCAAACTGCTGGAGAACTATAATCTCGTGTGGCGCCCGTTCGAAATTCGTAGGAATTAGGAAAGGTGATCACGATATAATTACGCACGATTATAATTTCCGACATCTTTAAATAGCACAGATGACCACGAGTTCTGTCTGCTAAATAATTTAAATTCTGAATTTTGGACCTGTCCACTGATTTTGGAGGTTTCATATATTGGCGAAAAAGTTCGGCATACCCGTTAAGAACAGCCTAATCATATCACTGGTTAAACTTTGCGCTAAGAGGCTGTCATAATATTTGGCTAGACACATTCATTTTACCCATCTGTACTTTACTCATTTGTTTTTTAAACTTACCAGTGTGAAAGCATCTTAAAAGCATATGCCATAATGTCTAACCAGTTTAAGTGCAGCGCTAGTGTTGTTTCTGAATAGAGGATTAAGCACTCAATGAGATAAACAACGATCATAGCCTAATATAATTAGCTTAAAAGTGTCAAGCTATCTATTATTATCCGTTTGATTAAACACGCTTTAATATTGTCATTTGTTCGGTGTTTACTTAATATTATGATAGTGATAATGGCTAGATGATTATAATCATTGATTCGATTCGTGAATAGGTAAACTTAAGTAGGACTTCATGAGTCTTTAGCTTAATAATCCATGTTTTTCGGGATATAGTTGTGTTTGAACCTATAATTGAATAATTTCTTTTTGCGGTATGATCCAAGGATTGTTAACATCGACGCAGCTGTTAAAAGGTTTGTAAATGTTTCATTTACTTATGTGTCTTATCTCTTGAAAATAATCTTGTACTATGGTTGGCATTTTTTAGATAATATTTATAGATGGTACACAAAACTAGTGATGTACAAATATTAAAGAAGACTACTGTTAACAAAAATATCCAACCACTAATGCGACGGGAGTGCTTAAGGTATTTACAAATTTCCATTAAATTATTATTAAGTAATCCACCTGTTAAGATGTCGACCACGAATGCACAAGTATTACCAAACTCATTATTCTCTAGTCCTAAATTATAAAGTGATCTACCGGTTAAGGTAGCTTTGGATGGAATAAACAACCACATAAATATTTTGTGATTCCTAACAAAACAATCCAGCTACCTACTCTACATTAGGTCCCTCTTCATGTCTGTGTACTTCCTTCCTCCCTTCATCCCATCTAACATCCCTATCCTGTTCCTGCCCTTTCCTCGTTTGCCTAACAATCTCCCCTCTATTACCATCTTCAACATTCCACTGCCACTCAATATGCCTTTCATCTATACTTATTTCCTGCCTCCATAGGCTTTCTCCCAACATACCCGTCTCCTCACTTTCCATCTCTAGTACTTCCTCATTTGTTTTCCTTTTGGTCCATTTCACCTTCTCCATTTTTCTCCACATCCACATTTCAAAAGCCTCCAATCTACATCTATCCTCCTGCTTCAGTGACCACGTTTCCGTGCTGTACTAGCTAGCTCCATGTCTGCTCCATAGCTATGCTCCATGTCAAAGTTTTGATGAGTCTTTTCTTTACCTCCTTACTCAATATCGCTGTCATCAACTCCCTCCTCCTTGTGAAAGTCTCTTTGCCCAAGGCAATTCTTTTCTCCTTAGGTCCATACTACTTTGACTGTATTGGTCCAAAATGCTTCTGAGATACGTAAACTGTTCAACCTGCTCAATATTTTCCCCTCCAATTTTAATGTTTAGCTTAGACCTTTTCTTTATGGAAAATCGCATAACATTTGTTTTATTAATATTGATTGTCATCCCATATCTATTACACTCTATTTCCAGTTCACTCAGGAATGCATGCAAACCCTTGGCTTACTGACAAATTAAAGCTTGGTTATCAGCAAACTGAACTGATTTTACGAATCCCCTGCCGACTTTCTTTCCTACCTCCAGTTCTCCCCATGCCTCTTTATTCATTTCCTCCACATATACGTTGAACAGCACCAGTGATAATGGGCAACCTTTCCTTACACCACTTCCTAACACTGTCCATCCGGTCTCTCCATTCCCCAATCGCACGTGAGGAGTCTGAGACATGTACAGGTTGTGGATTAGACTCCTGTCCCTCCAATCCATTCCTATTTCCTGCTTTATACTCTTTAGTTTTTCCCAATTCACTCAATCAAATGCTTTTTCAAAATCTATGAAACGGGCAAATACGTCCTGATTGTATTCTATATTCCTCTCAATTATTGATCTCATTACTGCAATGGCACCACACTTACCTCTTCCATTCCTAAATCCAAACTGATTATCCCCTAAGTAATCATTTGCCCTACTCTCTATCGTTTTGTTGATGATCCTGAGAACAACTTAAGCAATATTGTGAATTAGTCAATGAAAGAAAAATTTTAATGTATTTCTTGCACAGTAGCCTTGATAGTGAAGTTAATTCTCTTTAACATTTAAAAAAATGATGATGATGCTTTATTCACCATTGGCTGGTTCAACATGATTTCGTCATACAACAAAAAATGAGCATCAATTTTTTTAGGATGAATCACATGAAAAAAGGTTATTTACATTACATAGGGATATTAAAGGAAAAATATTTAAGACTTTTCTTTCAATCATGCACAAAATTCATCCACACAGTACCAAAGAGTAATGATCAGGTGTTCTTAAAGATTATGCTTTCAAGGATTTGAATGAGATGCTTTCAAATCTGTAGGAAGTTGGTTAAAAAATTTGGGGCCTTGATGGTATGGTCCCTCACCAATCAAATTAGATGATCTTGCCTCATTGTGTTGGTCAAGCTTTGTATATATATCATGTTGATGGACATTTAGGTTTTGTTTGTACACATACATGTAATCTTTGACAAATAAGATTAGATAGTATGGATAATTGGCAGCCAGTGGCATAATTTGCCACTCATAAAAATTAAGCTGGTATGAAAGGTTAGGTTGAGATAGCTCATATGACCTGTTTCTAAACTTTAAAAATCTTTTGGCTATGGCTTAAGTCACCCCAAAATATAATGCCGTGTAAGCTAGTACTAAGAAACAAACATCTCCAGGGAAACAGAGTTTTATTAAGTTTAGATTTTAAGCTGTCAATATGTAAGGGCCATTTTAGGAATGGTGCAACCTGAACACCCTATAAATTAATTTCATCAGCAAAAATTAGGTCCTTATTATAGCTTAATTGACTGACAGATGTTTGCCAAAATGAATGCATACTGTTTTTTGTGCATTTATTGAAAATGAATTGTTTTGAAACTAATTTTGAGACATATTACTGTGGAGTCTACTTTTTTTAGCTCAGGATTGGTTTTGGCATTTATTAGAATGGTAATATCATGAGCTAAAGAATGGATTTGGCATCAAAGATACAATTAGGCATATCACTTGCATAGGGTAAAAATAGCAAAGGAACGAGGAAAGAGCCCGGAGGATCACCTTTTTAATCTCTTTTTAAACTGATAGGTAGTTTCCTTTGTGATTTAGATTAGATTTTGTGATGATAGATTCCTATAGATGTGATATTTCAACTACTTCATATCTTCCCTGAAGATATGATTTTATTTGAGATGCCTAAAATGCCATATTTTTTAATTTACTAAACTAAAGGTCATGATTTACATTGCCAAAAGCCTTAGTAAGATCAAGGCATACCCCAGGGATATTAGATACTTATTGTCCATAGCATGTAGTACATTTGTAATGAATTCATGGAATGCTGTAGATGTTGATTTACCTTTCCTGAAGCCATTTTTTTGGTTGGAAAGAAAGGTTTTCTTCGAAGTTTACAATTTCTAAAATGTTTGAAAAACCAGAGATCCAACTTATTGGTCTATAGTTTCCTCTGATGTTCACATCACTGTTTTTGTAAAATGGTATACTTTACTAAGTATCAGGCATGATGGAAAAATAACTTCTGACAGAGAGACAGGTTGCAGAGATGCACAAGGTGTTTGGCAATTTAAGGGTTAGAAAACCTTATTACTGTGTAAGATTTCCTTCCCTGAACATAGCTAATTGATAATAGAATGGCCTAGAGTCCATAATGTTGGACCATTTACAAAATCATTACCTCAAAGATCATCCTATATAAATTGGTGATTTTCACATACTGTTATGGATATTCTAAATACTTCTAAGAATGAAAATGACTTCTTATGTAATAATAAATTGTTATATATTAGGTTACCTGTAAAACTAAAATTATACTTTATTTAATTCCTCACCTTGTTACTAGAGCATTATCTAAGGGTGAGAATCAAATTATGTTAATATTTGGGGTAGTTTTATGCTAAATAGGTCAACACTTGCATTTTAACTGTCATTTTTCTAGAATAAATAGTGGCAGGTCAATTTGAAGCTTTCTGATTGCTAATGCGAGGATTGGATATCTGGAATATATTATTGTTATTATTATATAAACCACATTACAATTAGGCATTTGTCCTGGTGACAACGGACCAGTCTGCTCCCTGGTCACTCTTACAAAGCACACTACCTTTTCCAGGTTACCTGTGAAATGGAAGAAGGAATAAATTCTTTCCTGATGATGACTTACTAATTAATTGACTACATATGAAATGAGCCAGCACAATAAAAACAATTTTCTTTCTTGGGTTCATGGGGTAGTCTTTGCCCTTAGATGCTGAGTGGGAATATTTCCAAGGGAAGCTGTTCCAAAATGTTGGAGGGAAAATTAAATTGTATTTCTAAAAACACTTCTACATAAGGTTGGATGGTATGCATATCAGGTTGTTAAATATTGGTCTTGTGACTCCAAAAATTCACATTTACCTATAGTTTACCAGCCTAACTTATTGACCTGAACAGTCCTTCTCAATTTCTCAAATGGATGTCCACCAGGAAGTGATATATACCATGGTCACTTCAAAGTGTGAAATTATTTCAGATGCAGGAACGTTGCATTCTGATACAACCCTAAAAAATTCACTTTTTAAGAGTTTTCCTTGGTAGCTTAACTAGCTAGAGCCATTTCCAAGTTTTGATGGCTGATTTCCAGGTATGAATCATGTTCAAAACAAAGGATTTTTACATCATGAAATTTCTACATTTCAGTGCATGTCTTCAGAAAACTCTTCCTAAAAATGAAAGTTTCCAGTTGATCTTTATTATGTATTTGAAATCATTTTGCGTTTTATCTCGGATAAAGAGAGCTTGTTTTAAAAAAGTCATGTGCATAGGTATTTGAGTCGCCCGTGGAGATGATTTCAAAGAAGGCTTATATGAAGAGGTAATCAAAGAAGGCTTATATGAAGAGCTATCAAAGAAGGCTTATATGAAGAGGTAATCAAAGAAGGCTTATATGAAGAGGTATCAAAGAAGGCTAATATGAAGAGGTATCAAAGAAGGCTTATATGAAGAGGTATCAAAGAAGGCTTATATGAAGAGGTTATCAAAGAAGGCTTATATGAAGAGGTTATCAAAGAAGGCACATATGAAGAGGTTATCAAAGAAGGCACATATGAAGAGGTTATCAAAGAAGGCACATATGAAGAGGTTATCAAAGAAGGCACATATGAAGAGGCATATATGAAGGTTACGTTGGAAATACATGTGTTTGTAAAATAATGGAACAAATGAAGAGTATATTTAAGAAGGCACAGTTGTTAAAGTAGTACTGTATGAATGGGTTTTAAGGGGGAGATGGGTTTTAATGGGAAGGTATGTTTGAAGAGTAATTAAGTAATTGCCCATCTGAATTGTAATCTCATCAAAATCTTTCCAAGGATTCATGTTCTTATGTTTATTCTAAATTTTACTTACTAATTGATATAGGCTGTACATTTTTATTGAGACTTATTATAATGTTCATGAGATTCTTATATTTGGCTCGTCAATGGTCTAAGATATACACTTACTTCAGATTGAAAATTTTTTATATTATTCAAAGTGAGTTTGAAAAAACAAGTTTTAATTAGAAGTCAAACTGAAAATTTTTATATTTCTCATCCTTTCAAATGCTTTTAGCTGTAGAATTTTAATTATTTTCTAATATGTATCATTGAATTATCCCAGTTTTGACATTTTCTATAGTTTCTGGTATAAAAATATATTGTTACAAGGACATTGAGCCAATTTTATGAGTTATGTTTCAATGATTTCAATTCAGATAAAAATATTAATATATACTTTTAGACATTTATATTTGCCTTCCTAAAATGTTTAAAGTGGGTGCTGATAGTCCAGGGGTAGTGTGTTCGATTGCTAACTGGAGGGTGCAGGTTCGATTCCTGGGAAAGCCTTTGGGCACCCTCAGCTCCACCCAAGCTGTTATTTTAGAGTACTAGATCTTCCTGTAAAACCATAACCAGTATAGAGAAATATATTGTTGCCACCGCCTTCCTTCTCAGGCGTGAATTTCACATGCCACTGGCCTTAGTAAAGGGTGAAGTAGATAAGCTATTTTCATGGAAAATTAATTTTTAGTTAATTTATTGTAAAAGTTGTTCTGATTTAAATAAGATGAGAAATAAGTAATTAAATGCATACCTATTCACATACCTGACACTATATTGTGCTTATTGGAATGCCATAAGCTTAAGAGCTCTAAACTGATGTTTTTAATGTAATTTTTTAACTACTGGTATTGTAATATCTGTAGTGTACTGCTTACCAAGTGTAAAACCTACATTAATGTTGAGAAAATTAATTATATTAATATAATAACCTTTGAACTACAAGGATTTATGGTGGGCATCAGAAACTTAATAAAACTTCAATTTATCTGTTTGACCTTATGGTGGACACATTATATTATGTCTTAAATTGTCCAAAGTTTTCAGGTACTTTTCCTCGAAGGTTAATTGTTCAATGCCAACCTCTGTAATAATTCATTATTTTATTCATCCATTGTATGCATTACATTACAATGTCACCAACTAAGTAGTATGTATGTCACATGTTTTACTCAGTGATGAGTTTTTTAGTCTTCCATGCTAGGTTATGAAGCAGCTGTGAAGTGTGCACTATTGGATATTTCATGGCAATTTTATGAAATGGTCAACTTTTCTCTATATTTTGTTCAAATATCATATCATTGCTCTCAAAGATGAATTATTTATATATTTAATAAGATTTATATATTAGAAATAGTATATTTCTTGCCCTCTTCTGTCACCATATTTTCCAATTAAGTGCCTCAAAAGTATGCACTAGCTTCTTCATAGCAACACCACATGTACTGCCAATTATCTGCAAGGTAAGCCTAGTGTGACTGAAGCCATCGGAAACAACATTCTCATCTTCCCAATTATTGTAAGTATTCCATTATAATTTCAATTGTTTCTCTCTAACTCTTTGTTTATTTTATTCTTTCAATTGGTCCCACTTTTGATATTTTTCTAAAGTATTGGTTCAGTGATATTACTAGTACTGTAATTTATCTATTGGAATGGGATGTGTTTCTTTCGATTCGACTAATTGAATGAAAACCAAATGATGACATTATTATTATTAGGTAATCTACTGGTTAAGGTAGGTTTTTGAATGGACGTAACTATCGAATAAATATTTTGTAACTCCAAACAAAACCCAATCCAGCAACCTAATCTACATCAGATCCCTCTTAATCTCTGTGTACTTCTTTCCTCCCTTCATCCCGTCCAACATCCCTATCCTGTTCCTGCCCTTTCCTTGCTTGCCTAACATTCTCCCCTCTATTACCTTCTTCAAAATTCCACTACCGCTCAATACACCTATCATCCATATTTCCTGCCTCCATAGGATTTCTCTCAACAAACCCCTCTCCTCACCAACCATCTCCAGTACTTGCTCATTTTTTTCCTTTCCATCCATTTCACCTTCTCCATTCTTCTCCACACCTACATTTCAAAAGCCTCCGTCTATCCTCCTGCTTCAGCAATCACGTTTCTGCGCCATACATAGCTAAGCTCCATATCAGAGTTTTTACGAGTCTAGTCTTAACCTCCCTACTCAACGTCCCCGTCATCAACTCCCTCCTCCTTGAGAAAGCCTCCTTGCCTAGCGCAATTCTTCTCCTTATGTCCCTACTACTGTCCCTAGTATTGGTCCAAAACACTTCCAAGATATAAAAAAAAACCAAATTCCAAGATATGTAAACTGTTATATCTGCTCTATTTTCTCCCCTCCTATTTTAATATTTAGCTTAGCCTTTTTCTTTCTGAAAAATCGCATAACCTAAGAGATTTTACCAATTCCCTTCCGACTTTCATTCCTACCTCCAGTTCTTCCCATGCCTCTTTAATCATTTCCTCCACATATACAGCACTGGTGACAATGGACAACCCTGCCTTACCCCTCTTCCTAACACTGCCCATCTGGACTCTCCATTCCCCACTTGCACGTGAGGCGTCTGAGACATGTACAGGTTGTGGATTAGACTCCTGTCCCTCCAATCCATTCCTATTTCCTGCTTTATACTCCTTAGTTTTTCCCAATTCACTCTATCAAATGCTTTTTCAAAATCTATGAAACAGGCAAATACGTCCTGATTGTATTCTATATTCCTCTCAATTATTGATCTCATTACTGCAATGGCACCATGTGTACCTCTCCCATTCCTAAATCCAAACTGATCATCCCCTAAGTAATCATTTGCCCTACTCTCTATCCTTTTGTTGATGATCCTGAGAATAAATTTAGCTACTATACTACGAATCAGTTCACATAGTCTTCTTCCCACATTTTCTTAAACATTTCAACAGTCCCACAGGAATGTTGTCTACCCCCACGGCCTTATTTGCTTTCATCTCCCTTAATGCCCTTTCTATTTCATCCATTCATCAAGTATGCCTGGACCTAAGCTATCTTCTTCTACGTCATGTTCCATTTCTATGTCTAACCTTGCCGGCCTAAGTTCTTTACCATACAGCGTTTCTATATATTCCTTCCATCTCTCTTGGATTTTTCCTGGTTCAACTATTATCTTACCCCACTTATCTTTTACTGTTAGCAGAGATCTTGCCTTCTTACTTCCCAATAATAACTTAACCTTGCTGTATAGAGCACCAATTTCAGCCTTCCTCTGTAAACTTTCCATATTCTCGCATTGCATTTTCCACCATTCTTCTTTTGCTTTATTTGTGGCCCTTCTCAATTTTTTATTTGACTCTTTGTACTTCATTTTCCCTAACTCGGTGTTTACATTCATCCATCTTCTTCTCTCATCCGTCTTTGCAATTATCTCATCCGTTACCCATGGTTTCCTTATTCTTTTCCCATTAAGGGTTCCTTTAGTGACTTTTGCGGCTTTCATAATCACTGTCTTCATACATTCCCGTTTTTTCTTCAATAGTACTCAGCTCTTTACCACCATCAATCATTTTCTCTTTACAGCCTGCTGATATTCCTTCCTCGTTAATCCATTTAATGTTTCTACATTCAATTTCCTAACCCACCGCCCTTGCTTTATCTTTTTGAAACTGATGTTACACTTCATAACATTTAAATTGTGGTCTGTATCCGCATCCGCTCCTGGGAAACTGTTAGAATTAATCACACTGTTCCTAAACCTGTGCCTAACCATAATATACTCTAACTGATACCTTTCTAGTCACCTGGCATTTTCCATGTATACCTACGCCTCTTGTGGTTTCTGAACCATGTGTTGGTGATGACTAACCCCTGTCTGCTGCAG
Organism: Hetaerina titia; assembly: GCA_037158775.1. Taxonomy (NCBI): domain Eukaryota; kingdom Metazoa; phylum Arthropoda; class Insecta; order Odonata; family Calopterygidae; genus Hetaerina; species Hetaerina titia. The sequence goes on along the minus strand of CM073776.1, from coordinate 44,777,059 downwards.
AACTCAATTGCTTTCTCTCTGCGTTCATTCCTCGTGCCAAACCCATAGTCCCCCACCTCGCCACCATCTCTTCCTTCGCCTACCGTCGCTTTCCAATCCCCCGTCACTATCAAATGTTTCCCTGCAGGCACAAATGGGATTATATCCTCTAACTCATCATACAGCCTATTGACTTCTTCCTCCTTGTGGTTGCTCGGTGGCATGTATACCTGAACAATGACCAAGTTCGTCGGCTCTGCTTTAATCTCTATGAGTAAGATTCTATCAGTTGCTTGCTCTATGTTGACCATGTTTCTTCCTACCCCTTTATTTAATATTATGGCAACCCCTTGTTGGCTCTCGTCCCCACTACTGTATATTATTCTATAATTATCACTCCAGTAATCCCCGTCATCCTTCCATTTCACAAACATCTATATTATCTCTTTCCATCTCTCGCTTAATATTCTCTAATTATGATGACATTATAAAAGGTAATGAGAAGCATAATAAACCATTACTTAGGTTAATCTTAAGTGGCATAGATTTGAATAACATTTGGAAAGACTATTTTCTAGGATGATGTGAATAGTCTTAATAGATATTATAACCTTTGTAAACAATTTAATTTCAGCATGAAGTTCAGTTTTCTGATTGAATTAGTTATTACTTGTTCAGTCTTGAGGCAAACATTACTTATAAGCATATATATATATATATATATATATCATCATCATCATATAAGTAATGTTGCTCATATTTCTCTCATTTTCCGATTGCCAAGGTTATGTTCCCCAATCCCTCTATAGGTAATTCAGATATATAGTCTCTTCAAATGACTGTCTCTCAAGTGTTACCCCAATTGTGAGCAGTGCTATATAATATCAGTAATGCAGGTGATACTGTATTTAAATGATAAAATTAATAACTACTTTAAGTGATCCAATTCTTACCTGCAATAGAAGGTTTTGTATTTCCTGTATTTGATGGTATATACATGCAAGATGCACCTTTCTCCAGATTTTTTTATTATTAGGAAATCTACTGGTTAAGGTAGGTTTTTGGATAGGCACAAATACCAAATAAATCTTTTAGTGCAACCCAACCACCTACATATGTATATATTGATGGTATAGAAGTACTCACGAGAGCAATATAATGGCACAGTAGAACACAAAATTAAACATAACACATAAAAGGACACATTGTAGATTGCTTAAGCTTTCGACCTACTCCAAGGCCTTCTTAAGGTCAGACTTTTATTTTTTGTCCTATTGTGCCGTTATGTATATGTGTGTATAGCACTTTTGTGAAAGTCTCACGGACGTGAATAATAATGTAAATGGAATTAGTGCTAGGTAGACAAAAACATATAAAAGAGAAATTCACTGGGTATCGAATTTTCGGTGGTCTAACCACCTCTCTCAAGAGGAGGAAGGAACAGAACTGAGGCAAAGGAGGGTCCGGAAGCACTGGATGGAAAGAGTAAGAGAGGAAAGGTATGCAAGGGATTTTAAAAGGGTTAGGCAGGGGATTTTTAAAAGGGTAAGAATGATGTGGAAGGTGTTGGGCAAAGGAAAAGCTCATCACCTCCAGTTTTGCCTGCTCAACCTAACCCAAAATGCCCCATAGAAAGACAACTTTCTTCCTGAACAGATGGTGAGAATTGGGAGTTACTTGATATTATTAGCTTTTTATTATCTGGAGAATTTATTTACTTATCAGGAATAACCTTTTACACACGGAAAGGCATAAAAACATATTGTGGTTCCACAATTATTTACAAACTGGTACAAATTGCTTTTAGTTGCATACTCATTATTGAGAATTAAAACAATTTAAAATGAAAGAATTTTGATTTGCAATACATGAAAGATGTTTTCAGTTGGTATAGAGGTATGCAAATATACCTAGTTAGATTGATTAGTGCAGACAAAATGTTGAACTTCATAGTGTCCCTCAACTTTGCATGATTTTACATTAATACGTTCAGTTTCTTTAATTTTGTGGCTCTACATATCCGATATTCAACCAAAGAGACCCTTAAAGTGTTGACTTTTACGTTGGTAATTAAGAGGCATTAAAAAGTAATTAATATTTCTACATGGTGGATAAGTTATTATTTTCTTCATCACCAGGTGTGGGGTATAATGGCCAGTTGCTGTGTGGAGGTTTTTCACAGATAATGAAGAAATTCTTGTTTATTACCTTTGTATTCGAGGAAGGGTACTGAATAATTGTATCATCTACATATGAGTAAACCAATGTGGCAAACATTTATGCTGAATAAAGCTCTTTAATGCTCCATGTTAATTCAGTCCAAATTAATAATCCATGTTTATAATTTATATGGTACAATTTGGTGAATATGGAACATTGGTACAATTTTGGGGAATATTTTCATAATTGGGAGTTTATTCCATCTGACATTGTTTGATAAAACTCCTGCCAGCCAGCAATATTTCAGGAATTATGGAGGACACATTCTCAAAAGGCAACAGCCTCCAATTTCAAAAATTCTGATTTTCCTTTTCTATGTATCATTTACCAATGTATGGTGACACTGTATTGTTTTGGATATATGCCATAGCATTAATTATCTCCCTCCTTTTTTCACTAGATTAATGACCTGTATTTTTTTATACTTCCAATTGGTAGTCAATGTATAGCATTCTTAGAAGTATTGGCATGGTTGTAATTCTGCAAGAAACTACCTCTACATGTGATTGAAGAATGGTGTGAAAATGTAAGTCTTTTCTAGATGGTGTGAAACTGCTAAAAAAATTTAGCAGAATTAAAATCTCTCCTAAAAGGATAAGCAGGCTAAAAATCATCAAGAATGTGTACTGATACTTGTTTTACAGAAGTCATCGTCCGAGCACACAATTATGAATATAAATATTAAAAAGAGGATAATTATGCATACGAGTTCTCATTTGGTAATTCATTCTTATAAGTATTTGGAAAATGCATAAGATTCGCAAAATATATAGGAGATGATTATACTTTAAAAATTAAAGGCACTGGACAGGAACAATAATTTTTCTTCAATTTGTCTAATTCACGCTTTATTGCTTTCTTATTAAATGTATACATAGTCTGTGAACTAATCTTTATTTTAAGGCCTCTGGCTATTGTTGCCTACTAAGGTTATCGAAATAGTAGATAATCCACTTCAGAGCGTAAGTAGTGACAGTACTTCTGTATGAATTTTATCAGTAGCAAAATAATTAAATATATTTTCAGCATCCAAGTGAGACAAAACCGAGCTCGCAAGTAGCTCCAAATAGACTGTAATGTCAAGACTTTGCCATTGATACCCACTGTATGAGAGTTCAAAAAGTAAACAAATGACAATTTAAAAGCGCGTTGAATACTATCAAAATAAACATGCCTTTAAAAAAATAAGTTGATCTGGTCCTCATCGTTTTTGTACTTTTTCAACGGGGTTTTGAAGTATCACGAACTCTAGTGGGTCCAAAATAGCTTTGTGCACCCACGATCCATACCAAAAATTATTATTCATTTGGCAATGACAATCGATTTTACAATTCCTTTCAAAATGATCTGAAATTACGATAATTAAAAAAACGCAAGGCAAATTAATTAATTATATATAATTGTTGGAAATTCAACCGATCTGGTATGCGCATTTCGGAGACGACGTCAACGAAAGCCAAAGTGTAATAAATAAATACATTGTTCAGTTACCTTTTTATTTCATGAATATTACGTACACCTGAGATATAATAGTAAGAAGATATAATATTAAGAATGCAATCTATAGTATAGCGTAAAGGAATAATTTCACATCAGGCGGAAAATATTAACTGAAACGACCGGCACGCAGAGGCAGCGAGCGGAGACAAGAAACGCTAAAAATCCGGCGTTTTTAAAACTTCCTATCCGGCGAACATAACGTCTCAGGAGGTATTCTTGTAGGAGGTCCCACTTAACTCCTCATACTCCTTCTTACGAAGGAAAATTCTCCTCCCCTCGCTCACGCTTGGTAGTACCCCATTGGCAGTAAAAACTGGGAGGCGGAGTTCACAGAAAATACAAAACGGCACTAGCCAATCAGGTGAGACCTTCCACTCCCACTCCTTCTCATACTGGAGATCGGAAAAAAATTATGATTGGCCGTTTTTCCCTAAGGAGGGTCGAGGGTCCGCCCACTTGACTTAAGAGCCAATCAGGTGAGACCTTCTACTCCCCCATACTGGAGATCGGAAAAAAATTATGATTGGCCAGTTTTCCCTAAGGAGGTTCGAGGATCCGCCCACTTGCCTGAAGAGCCAATCGACCACCTGAGACTGGAGGAATGGTGTGAGTCAATTTCCGTAGGATCAGGAGTCAAGTGGAACCTTCTACGAGGATACCTCCTTACGTATTATGTTCCCCGGATACAAATCTCGAAAATTTGAGTTTTTACTCATTTCGCGAATGTCTACTTATTTTCGCCGAATTTGTAAATAAACTTCTGACTTCTTCAATACAATTTTAATGCCAGGTACACGTAATAGTATATGTATTAATAAATATATTTTTTTATAAAAATACACTCATACTTCTTACTATATAGGTATCCGCATCAAACACTATAGTTTGCCATCCACCAAATATTACGTGTACCTGGCATAAAAATAATATTGAAATATTATATATAAATATGTATGTATTTGTAGGGCGTTGCTAATATTAATTTTTAGTTTATCACTTCGTTTGCTGAAGTCTTCCATATATGAAAATTATTACCTATGATACCATCTTCAATAATATATTATCATCTTTAATAATTATTGTAAAAGTTATAATTAAAATACGCACTTTAATTGACAATATTTTACATTTGGTGAAAGAAAATGTTTCCCTCGAACGCGGCCGATAGCTACAAAAGTTACACTTTAGTCCATCTTTACGTAAGATATTAGTAATATAAAATGAAATACAATGCGTACTAATAATACTCTCTTATTTTATAGAGCGTTTAAAACGAGAGTTTATTTCTAAAATTGCTGTAAGGCGAATGATTTCAAATGATAGAAAAGTTTTTTTTAATAATGGTCACACTGTTGTATACGTTGCCCAACTGACACTTAAACGTGCAAAACAATAATTTATTTTCGCATAATATTTTGCACTAAACAAAAAGAATATTCTATTCGACGAAAACCAGAGCTCTGTAATGAATACAATATTTCGTAACATTTTTATTTCATGAACATTACGTATACCTGGAATATAATATTAAGGAATAATTTCACATCGGGCGGAAAATATTAACTGAAACGGCCGGCACGCAGAGGCAGCGAGCGGAGACAAGAAACGCTAATAATCCGGCGTTTTTAAAACTTCCTATCCGGCGAACATAACGTCTCAGGAGGTATTCTTGGAGGAGGTCCCACTTAACTCCTCATACTCCTTCTTACGAAGGAAAATTCTCCTCCCCTCGCTCACGCTTGGAGTTTGCAGTAATTGGCCCATTGGCAGTAAAAACTGGGAGGCGGAGTTCACAGAAAATACAAAACGGCACTAGCCAATCAGGTGAGACCTTCCACTCCCACTCCTTCTCATACTGGAGATCGGAAAAAATTATGATTGGCCGGTTATCCCTAAGGAGGGTCGAGGGTCCACCAACTTGACTTAAGAGCCAATCAGGTGAGACCTTCTACTCCCCCATACTGGAGATCCGAAAAAATTATGATTGGCCAGTTTTCCCTAAGGAGGGTCGAGGATCCGCCCACTTGCCTGAAGAGCCAATCGACCACCTGAGACTGGTTAGTGGTGTGAGTCAATTTCCGTAGGAGTAGGAGTCAAGTGGAACCTTCTACGAGGATACCTCCTTACGTATTATGTTCCCCGGATACAAGTCTCGATTTTATTTGGATATTGCGATGCTTCGTTAACTGCGCTTGGTTATTTCGCGTCTTCCATTGGTTTTTATCGCAGAACTTGAAAGTATTCTTTAAAACTTAATTTTAAAAGGTAGTTGAATTTATTTTGAATAATTATGTTAATTTTACGAACAATGTGATGAACGTTATAAGTAACTTTTTGGGCTATTTTAACAACATTTACTGGGCAGTTTTTTTCCCACCGTTGAAAATGTTAAGGGTATTCTTAAATTCTTCGATTTTTCTTCTGAGACCCTGTCCAAACTTCATTTGTCTGGACGCTGACTAGAGGCTACTTTTAGATGGATTTAACGGTAGTTCTTTAGGCATTCATGTACAATAAAAAATACTCAAATTGAGCAGTTTTCTAACATTAAAACATGTGTAAATGCAATTTAAATGTACAAGGAACGTATCTACGGTCGTGAATCAATATAAACAAAAAATGCCGAGACCGTAAACTTTTTATTATTTATTTATTTTGGCTTTTGTGTGTGTTTCCCCCCTTTTCTTTCTTATCACTTAGTGCCAATCAAGTTTACGGTCTCGGCATTTTTTGTTTGCATGTGTAAATGTATATTTTTTTCTTTCACGAACATATTTAATTCATTTTTATTTTTGCCATGGCAGAATATCGTCGACATAATCAAGCCCAGCATATAAACAAGCCGTTCAAGACAATATTCTAAAACTGTAAAAAAATCCAATTTAGAAAATTAATAGTCAAAAAGTCTGACGAGAAAACTTTATTTACTAAGTCCATGCACAGGAAATTCATAAAATTACAACTAAGAGCATTGGGATATGAAAAAAATAATTCATGCGACCACCTGAGAAGTCACTTTACTGGCGTGGTAGTATGTAGTACTGAGCATACAGGCAAATCGAATTGCATGAATACTTGAAATTTCACTACAGTGCAATTGAAATTTTTTTATGAAAGGTGACTCGTTTCAATCCAATGTGGTGAGCATCGACAACATTGATTCTTATTTGGTGTAGTCCAATATGATGAACAGTTCATCCATGAACACATCACTGTTGACTGGAGTCAGCTGCATAGTGTTGCAAAATGGTTCATCATTGCGATGACAACTAAGGAAGAATGATGCTACACCGGCCTGTTTTTAAATGAAAAAATCAACAGCTTTTGTAAATTAAAGGGTGCCCCTAATTGAACTTTATGAAGGAAATACAAATAAACTAAATGGTTAATTGTTGAATAAGAGGTATCTTTGGCATAATTTCAGAATTCAAATTAACTGTTGCTACGTTAATTGAAAATCCTAGTCTGTGAAACAATATAATTACCCAAGATAAATTTACCCACTGTGAAATGTAATACTATTCAATAAATTTTAAAATTCCCAATGGCAATTTGTATAAATTTCATCCCTAGTACTGTTAATTGATTTTATATGGTCAATCACTCAAAATATTTTGGGTGTCACATTCCCCTTCCAATTTGAACAAAACCAATAAGTTTATGATTAGCACATTTGAGAGTAATTTATTCATGGATTAACCATATCATCATGGTTGATGATATGGTGGCCTCAGATAGAAGGAGAGTATGGGATTTTCTATTTAGTAAGGAGAGGTTAACATCTTTTGAAATAAAGAGATGATTGCTAAGTTGTGGGGTTTGACGTAGACTGTGGAATTTTTTATTGAGGAGGGAGACTTTTGAACCTAAGAATGTGATTTGAGCAGAAGAAGTAGTGGAATTGAAGGAAACAGGATTGAGGGAAGAGATAAAATTTTTAAGTGTCACACTTACAAACATTTTGAATGTTGCCCAGTGAGAAAAATGCCATCAACGTATCTAAGCTTGTCTTCCTTACTTTAGGGATTTTGCCCATACTTTAGGAAAACACCCAAGAACAATTGATAATATGGATTTTTCCTGACTTCCCATTAGTATTAAAGAGAATTATCACACAAAAATACCTATCACTATTTTTCCTGGTCCTATTAGAACGATTTTTTATTATTATCCTAGCCAATTGGCTACTTCTTTTGAAAATGAAAGTTTTTTCAGGAACTTAATCCTGAGTGGTGCAATTTTTATTTCTCATATCACACATGACACATTAATGACAACGGTTATAAGAACAAGTGCTTTTGGTATCACACTACCAAAAGTAACCAATTAATACAAAAATGATAACCAGGGCATATACACAGAAATAAATACCTAAAACAAACCTGATAACAACTGACAGAAGTTATTACAATAGTTGACAATCACAATATCCAAGGGACAGATATGACAAATATTATTAGACTGCATCAATCTAGGAAATCAATTTTCAGCTAAATAAACTATTTACTATTCAGAGCCATTTTAGAAATGAAACCCTGTGTCACCACCAGCAGCACCACGAACTCCACCACACCACTCTCCAATGAAACGGATGTTATCTCTTAAATTGGACGCATCTTCCCCAGATGATTTGGCAGCCACAGTAAGTTTATTCCAATCCTCTCTCATGGCATATTTACCCTCACAATTAAACTCAACAACACTGTTTGTAGATGAAGATTTTGGCCCAACTCCTGCAGATAATCCAATTAAAGGATATCCCGAAACAATACATGGGAGGCACAACTTTCCATCAGGTCCTAGCAATGAGCCCTCAAAGGCACCACGCTTATCCAATGGTAAAACCTGAAATATGCAATTTTCACAATATTTAAAAACTTATATTGCATAAGCATGGCAAGTAACATATAACAACTCAATAACAGGAAATCAACAAAACTTTTGTAAACAATATTTGGCTAGTAATAAGTAGAATTAGTGCACAAATAATTAGACAGTCATAATGTTTCTTATATTATGATCATGTGTGTACCTGTTCAACCTCCTGATCAACTGATGTAGTAAGGACCCAATCTTTAATATCTTCGTGTCTTACTGGATCAAGATAGGGATTCAGAGGTAAAGGGGCATCCATGGGAATGTCAGTCTCTTCAAAGTCTGAGTTGTCAAGGATGGCAGGCCTGCTACTCCTCCTCCAGGATTCCACAGGTTCTGTGCCATCAGCCTGTTCTTCAATGTTTTCTCTCTCTTCCTCAATTGCCTCAACAACATCTAAGTAGTGATTAAGTAACACAAAGGCCAAGCTCTCTTTCCCTGCTTTCTAAAAAATAAAAAAACCACCAAACGTTTAAACATCATTTACATGCCCAAGTAGAAAACTGAAATATATTCTTATTAAAAATCTAGCAAACCATCATCTGTCTACAGTGAAGCACAATTTTGCTGAATAAAAATAGGTTCATCATTCATTCAATGAAGTTTTTATGTGAGTTACTGATGAACATGCTTTTTAACAAACCAGCAGAATCTTCTACAGGTTTTTGTATCAAGGTATGGTAATGGTAAATGCATTCTGTATCAAAAGTCAATTCTATACACAGTGAAACCAATCATAGGAAAAAGTAAGGGGGAACCACAATGACTTATGGACAAGCAGCTTTTCAGAATATATTAGGTTGGGGAAAAAGAAATCCATTATTTTCTCGGTAGATGGCAGTAGTGATCGATATCTTGTAAAATATCAATCAAACAATTTCAAGCTTATGCTTGTCATCAAGGTGACATTTCACACCAAAAAATTCTTTTGCTGTTTTTTGTTTGTTCCAATCAGTTGCAAGTTACAGGGTGTTTCCAATGGAAGTCAACAAAGAGAAAATTCGGTACATTTTACAGTTTTTCTTTGATAAAGACAAAAATGCAAGCCAGCCCACTGAAATTGTGAATGGTGTTTATGGTGCTGATACTGTAATAGCTAATTATGTGCAATTTTAGTTCCGTTGATTCCATTCAGGCATTTTTGATGCTAAAGATGCACCTCGCACAGGCAGACCCATCGTCAAAAATGTCGATAAAATCACAGAAATAATTGAAGTTGACCGGCATATTAGTAGTCCTAGGATAGCCCAGGAGCTAAAGATCGACCATAAAACAGTTTTAAACCATTTGCGAAAAGCTGGATTCGAAAAGAAGCTCAATGTTTGGGTGCCACACCAATTAAGACCAAGAAACATGATGAATCGAATTCCCATCAGCAAAGCCTTGGCCAAACAGAATGAACTCGACCCATTTCTTAAATATGTTGACTGTGGATGAGAAATGGGTCACATATGACAATATTGTGTGAAAACGATCATGGTCAAAGCATAGTGAAGGAGCTCAAGCGGTGGCCAAATCAGGACTAATGGCCAGGAAGGTTCTACTGTGTATTTGGTGGGACTTCAAAGGAATCATTTATTATGAGTTGCTTCCATATGGCCAAACACTAAATTCAGATCTCTGTCAACAACTGGACCATTTGAAGCTAGTAATTGACCAGAAATGGCCATTGTTGGTCAACAGAAGAGGTGTTGTGTTTCATCAGGACAATGCACGGCCACTCACGTCTCTAGTGACTTGCCAGAAACTCCGGGAGCTTGGTTGGGAGGTTTTAATGCATCCACCCTATAGTCTGGATCTGGCACCAAACGATTACCACCTTTTTCTTGCATTGCAAAACTTCCTGATTGATAAGATATTGCGATCAAGAGAACATTGTGAAAATAGATTACTACAGTTTTTCACCAATAAGGACCAAGACTTCTATGAGAGAGGCATTATAAAGCTACCTTTGAAATGGCAACAAATTATACAACAAACAGTGCATAGTTGACCCAAATCGGACAATCTGAAATATCTTAAAAAAAGTTTTGAATTTTGTGCAAAAATAATGGATTTATTTTCCCTCAACCTAATATTTCACCCAATATTAACTTGTTGTAATCTAAATTCTCCAAAGCAGTTCCACAGATATTTCCAACATATATTCCACACATGAGCTATTCTCTTAGAGTGACACCTACATGTATGTTATTCTGCAACGTTTACGTGTACATCTATCCCTATGAGCGGCCAAGAGTAGTAATGGGGTAACTTATTTTTAATCAGAAGCCCATTATTGCAACTGTTTAGTATTATCTAAAGAGCCTACTTGTGACACATAGTAATAATATCAATGAGATCACAAATCCCTCCATCCTTAAACCTATAACCCCAATTATCATGATTCCTATTACTCTCAAATGCTCAGAAACATATATAAAAAGATTATAATTATACCAGACGTCACTCACCCTTTTCATTCTAGCCTATTCTAAGCAAAGCATTAAGGAGCAAAGAACTGAAATTACCTAATTAATGGAATCAGACTTAATTTTGTCGAAATGTTCCATATTGTAGACTTTGTAATTTTCTAGAGTTAAAAAAAGTGTACTAATTTAGTAGAAAAATATATGAAGTTAAATAATAAATGAAGTTATTTCACAAAGTTTTTAGAGAGCAATATATTTTAAAGCGTTACAATTTGCTGCAGTTCACCCTTGTTTGTCACAGGCTCATTTCACCAAAGTTATCTCTACTCTCTTTGGTTGTAGTCTCAAATTATTATTATAAGGTAATCTGCCGGTTAAGGTCGGTTTTTGGATGGACACAACTATCAAATTAATATTTTGTAACTCCAAACAAAACCCAATCCAGCAACCTACTCTACATCAGGTCTCTCTTCATCTCTGGGTACTTCTTTCCTCCCTTCATCCCGTCCAACATCCCTATCCTGTTCCTGCCCTTACCTCACTTGCCCAACATTCTCCCCTCTATTACCTTCTTTAACATCCCATTGCCGCTCAATATGTCTTTCATTCTTCTCCTTACGTCCCTACTACTTTGACCATGTTGGTCCAAAACACTTCTGAGATACGTAAACTGTTCTATCTGCTCTATTATTTCCCCTCCTATTTTAATGTTTAGCTTAGCCTTTTTCTTTCTGGAAAATCGCATAACTTTGTTTTATTAATAATGATTCTCATCCCATATCTATCGCACTGAACCTCCAATTCACTCAGCAATGCTTGCAACCCCTTGGCTGACTAACACTCTAATGCTTGGTCATCAGCAACCCTAAACGATTTTACGAATCTCCCTCCGACTTTCATTCCTACCTCCAGTTTTTCCCATACCTCTTTACACATTTCCTCCACATATACATTGAACAGCACCGGTGATAATGGGCAGCCCTGTCTTCGTAACACTGGCCATCTGGACTCTCTGTTCCCCCCTCGCACCTGAACAGTCTGAGACATGTACAGGTTGCGGATTAGTCTCTGGTCCCTCCAATCCATTCCTATTTTCTTCAATACACGCAGTAGTTTTTCCCAATTCACTCTATCAAACGCTTTTTCAAAATCTACGAAACAAGCAAATACGTCCTGATTGTATTCTATATTCCTCTTGATTAGTGATCTCATTACTGCAATGGCATCACGCAAACCTCTCCCCTTCCTAAACCCAAACTGATCATTCCCCAAAGGAATTTGCCTTACTCTCTATCCTTTTGTTGATGATCCTGAGAATAACTTTAGCAGCGTGGGATATCAAATTTATTGTTCTGTAATTCTCACTTGATGTACCCTTTACCTGTTTCGGAATAGGAACTAACACTGATCTCACAAAATCTTCTGGCTAGATTCCTTCCTTGTAGATACTATGAATCAGTCCATATAGTCTTCTTCCCACATTTTCTTAAACATAGGAATGTTGTCTACCCTTACGGCCTTATTTGATTTCATCTCCCTTGATGCCCTTTCTATTTCATCGTCGAGTATGCCTGGACCTAAGCTATCTTCTTCTACGTCATGTTCCATTTCTATGTCTAACCTTGTCGGCCTAAGTTCTTTACCATACAGTGTTTCTATATATTATTTCCATCTCTCTTGGAGTTTTCCTGGTTCAACTATTATCTTACCCCACTTATCTTTTACTGTTAGCACAGATCTTGCCTTCTTACTTCCCGATAATAACTTAACCTTGCTGTATAGAGCACCAATTTCAGCCTTCCTCTGTTAACTTTCCAATCCTCGCATTGCATTTTCCGCCATTCTTCTTTTGCTTTATTTGTGGCCCTCCTCAATTTATTGTTTAACTCTTTGTACTTCATTTTCCCTAACTCTGTGTTTACATTCTTCCATCTTTTTCTCTCATCCATGAACTATGGTTTCCTTGTCCTTTTCCCATTAACAGTTCTTATGGTTTCATTTCAGGCTTTCAATATTCCTTTTTTGATGTATTCTTATTTTTCTTCAATAGTACTCAGCTCTTTACCATCATCCATGATTTTCTCTACAGCCTGCTGATAATCCTTCCTTGTCAATCCATTTATTACTTCTACATTCCATTTCTTAACCCGCCGCCCTTGCCTTATCTTTTTGAAATGGACGCTACACTTCAAAACTATGGTCAGAGTCCACATCCGCTCCCGGAAGCTGTGCATATCGATCGCAATGTTCCTAAACCTGTGGCTAACCAGAATATTATCTAACTGTATCTTTCTGGCTTACCTGGCATTTTCCATGTATACCTACGCCCCTTGTGGTTTCTGAACCATGTGCTGGTGATGATTAACCCCTGTCTGCTGCAGAACTCAATTGCTTTCTCCCTATGCTCATTCCCTGTGCCTAAACCAAGGTTCCCCACCTAATCACCAACTCTTTCTTTGCCTACCATCGCATTCCAATCGCCCATGACTATCAAATGTTTTCCTGCAGGAACAAGCATGATTATGTTCTCTAACTGATCATATATCCTATCAATTTCTTCCTCCTTATGATTGCTCGGTGGAATGTATACCTGAACAATGACCAAGTTTGTCGGTTCTGCTTTAATCTCAACAAGTAATATTCTATCTGTTGTTTGCTCTATGTTGACTACGCTTCTTCCTACCGCTTTGTTTATGTTATATATGCTATTTATGTATATGTGGCAACCCCTTATTGGCTCTCGTCCCCACCACTGTATATTATTCTATAACTATCACTACAGTAATCCCCGCTATCCTTCCATCACACCTCGCATAGACCTAAAACATCTATATTTCTCACCTCGCATAGACCTAAAACATCTATATTGCCTCTTTCCATCTCACACTTTTTGCCTGTCCTCAACATTGTCCTGACATTCCATGTTCCTATTCTAACTACTTTCATCTTCTTCTGCGTCTTCTGTCCTGCTGCTGTTACTTTTCCCCTGCGAGTGTTTCATGGGATGATGACCGCGGAAGCCTTGCCTCCCCCGCTGCTGGGCACAACATATGCAGTTGCATGTCCTGCAGTTGCTAAGACTCAATTTCTCTATACTGTCCATCATAAAAATCTTGAGAATAATAATTGAGGTGGTTTCCTGTTGCCTTCCTCAATAGTATTTCTAACGTGACACCATCACTTAATGGCTGCCCCACTGGGGCCAGACACCTTTGCAGCCACCTCACTGAGGAACAGACGCTGCGTGGACTACCTTTCATCTGGCTCCTAACCTTCGACCTATCTGGCATGGGTGACCCTACCAGAGGCAATTATTATTACTCCTACCAGCAAAGCTTTAGGGGTCATCGGAATGCACAAGCTCTTCCACCACTTCTAGGTTGTAGTCCATGGGAGGGAGTCTCAACACATCAATCTTAAATTTGCCAAAACTCATTCTGAGACCAAAAATTTTAGAATTATAAAAAATAAATAAAAATAATTATAATAAAGAGATGAAGAGCAAAGTCTATTTTAAAGTGAAATGGTTTGGCAAGGTAAAGATTGGCAGTTGGATGGGATTTTGTCAGGGATCTACTTACTCTTGCATCACTGCCAGCAACATAGAATGCTTTGTCCGTGGGAACCACATTTGTGTGCCTAAGGAGGGCAACAGACAACTTGGAAATGAGGACAGCAAATTTTTTTTCATCCATGGCACTAAATGCATCATGCATTGCTGAGTAATGTGATGCCAATAGATAGCCTTCAAACTCTGCTCTTGTTTCACCTTCCAAGTCATCATCCTTGTGCATGGAATCAGTCTATGGGAGAAATTTTAATGTAAGTTTATCATTTTGACTACATTTAATCAAAAGTATAGCACAGAATCTAGATGAAAAAGTAAAATTTCTGTATGTATACAGCCAAAATGCATAACTTACCCTGAAATTACTATGTGGCTAATTAATATAAACTAAAAAGGCAAACACTACAAACAAAGTAAACTAAAAGAAAAGCACCATAAATAAAGAATTGATACCCTAAAAAGCATTAACTGAAAAACCCAACTATCAAAACAAAAGTTAAAAGTAATAGAGACATGAAAATGAATACTCTTGGTTTTCATTTCATGGTTTCCATCGAGATTTCATGCAGCTCAAAAGTGTACTATTATTTTTTTGACAAGATTTGAAAGCATTTTTATAAGGCAAATAGTTTTTCCTCCTGATGTTTCCTGAAAGGAATCTTAAAGATTAGAGCATTTAGTATTGCACTCTGTGAATCCTTGTCATTGCCCAAGCTGTTTCTTTTTTGGGCACCAGATCTTAATAGGAAACCAAACAGCAACATAGGGATAGGCACTGGCCCCCTACCTAAATTTATGAATTTCCACATTTCATAGAGCTTTGTACAATGAGAGCTCTAATCTGGCCCATCAAATTAACATTTGGATGGATTACTGAGGTTCTTTTTTAAAGAAATTACCTTTCTTTAAAAAGTTAAGTTTAAGACAGAAAACTCACCAAACCATTTCACAAAGCCTTTTAAATTTATCAACTTACAGGATTAAATGTTCCCCAATTGAATACATTGTGTGATTTCATTAAATCAGTCATAAAAAGTCAATGTATTTTCATGCATTCACTGATCAAGTATGAAAGAATCATAATATTAATGATTACCAATTCATTCTCCCCTGGATTTTTTAACTACCTGTGTAATATAAAGTTCAATGTAAAACATACATATTAGCAGAATAAAATGGATCACCTGAAACAAACCACAAGAAATATTATACCATACATTCCTATTATACAAAACTTTCATTCTATAACTGGTCCCTTGGAATGGATTCCTATCATAAAGTGGGAACTAATGTATTAATAAAAATTGTGTATGCCTGCTCAAACATACTGATGATGTGAGTTTGCAAAATTATAAGCAATAAGTTACACAAGCATAAGAATCCCTCCATAAGCACTCAATTCACTGTGATTGATTAAAAATACTCACCAACTTCAAGAGGCAATCCCTGAGGTCTGCCCAGATGGAATAGTTTTTCGATCCTATGAGTCCAGGCAATGCAAAAACACCCATTACAATTTTCCTATAAATGTTATAGTTTTGTGGAAATGCTGGGGTACCATTTATCTTATAAAGCTTGAGAGCATCCAAAACTTTTCCATCCTGTGAAAGAGAAAAAAGTATTTAACTATAAAACTTCCAGTTTCAATACAGAGATGAGTAAATACATTAAAATTAACACCATGAATATTTGTACCTTAGATCAGAAGACTGTCTATAATATCATTTGATATATTGGTTCCAAATGAGGCATAAATTCATCAATGTCTACAATTAAGTACCTATATGAAGATATCTGATATTGATTCTTCTAAACATTTTCCGAGTCTAGATTTATCAGTAAAAGATTTTTGAGAATTTTAAGACTTGATTTTAAGAATTGATTATTTTAAATAGGCTTTGTTTTCTCTGTTACATACAGTGAGAATCCATCCAGGAAAAATAATAACATCTTTTCTGAAGCAGAAGATCTAAAAGGGTGCTCTGAGAAGTTCTCAGCCTTGTCCATCTCAGAGGGCACAACTGTGTGCCCTCATGAGAGAAAACTGTAGCCACTGTGTGAAATTGCAAGCCATTCCATCCAGCAGTTCACTGCAGGCAGTCATTTGAATCTGTTATGGTGCATGTGTTGTAAGAAATGAAAAATATGGAGTATAAGCAGTGATAAAATGCTTTGCTAAAGGTTTAATGTGAACCAAAATTTATTCAAGGATTGTAAATATGTATGTGTCTTATCCTTTAATGTTCACCATGAAGATATGAGCGGTCGGATGTAAACCTAGCAATGAAAGCTTCCAAGATGAACAATGTGAAGCGAAAAGTCCAACCACACCAGGAAACATCAAAAAAGTGCAAAACTACATTCCAACCAATAGGTAAACCAAGGCCAGTGGATCCTTCAAATGATAAAAGAAGTTTTGTCAGATTTGTGGGTTCAAGTAATTTTGGTTGAGTCTGGATGGTATTTTGCACAGCTATAGTATCTAGAGCCTATCTAGAGATGTTGGCAAACTTCTCAAATATTTTAAATGAATTTACTCAGAGCAAGTTTGCCCAGAAATATACATTCAAATCCTTAATAATTCAGAGGCTTACTTTCACTAACAATATTCTTTTAGTCTCTGAAAGTAGGCTATTCCAACTATATTAGGTAAATGTTTCGATGGCTATGCAATCAGATGAACTCCTTCTCTCATAGTGAAACAGTGAAAAAGATTGGATTCCATTAATATTTACTTGACAAAACACAAACCGATGTTAAATATGACCAATAAAAAGAAGAAAAATCATAATTAGTAATTAAAATTATCATTAATAAATATTTCATAATTATAGGTTATGTAATCTCACTTTTAAAAGATTAGCTGCATACATGGCCACATATTTGTGAAGCAAGCTACTTTTCTCTCCTCCATGTGACTTAGCCTTCTCCAGGCATTGTCCCCATCGACCTTGCTCAGCCAAAAGGTCAAGTGCTGCTACAATGTCAACTTCAGCTAGTTGATCTACATTGCCAACTCTCCTTAAACTTTCTTTGTGACGAGTATTAACAAATTCCTCTAGACTGAAAGAAAAAAAAATCCAGACATTATTTTATGTTTTATTTATATACCCTGCAAGCCACCACTAGCACTCGTGGCAGGGGGTGGATACACACCAGAATAATGAAATATACATTAAATTTGGTTGCAAGCTCTTCAGTACCCTTTTGGGAATATCATCTGGTCCAGATGATTTATTACTTTTTATGTGTAAGAGTTGTTTCATGATTCCTTCACGCATAATTCTAATGTCATCCATCTCTGCGATAGGCATGACGTGGCCTTCATTGGGTGTCTCTCTGTCATTAGTGTACACACTTTGAAAGAAATTATTTAAAACACTGACTTTTTTATAAATCAAACCACTTTGCTTTTCCACATACACTTAAGTATATGTGGAAAAGCAAAGTGGTTTGATTTATAAAAACGTCAGTATGAAGATTTTCCACCAAGTTATGCCAGAAACTGTTTTATTTATTTAAAACATTCGCTTTTTGGGTGCTGTCCGTATGCATATTACAATTGTTTCTTTTGAGGGACTCTACGGTTGGGCATTTTCCCTGCAATTCCATAATATAAAATCAGAATACCTTAGGGTCATTCTCCCAGTAATCACACAAAACTTTTAATCTTATTGAGGTGTTTTGCATTACTTTATTTGTTTCCCTGCGATGTGTTAAGTGTTTATTTGTGCACTTTCAAAAGCTGTTTTCCAGTCTTTTTGTATTTGGAGTGTCTTTTCCTTTGTTGTCTTAAAACCCTTCTTATCTCACCGTTGTAGCATCACCATTCGTTACTATCATTTTTCTCTTTAGGAGGGATAAATGCCTCTATACCATGTCTAATTAATTCTAAGAAGTACTTCCATGTAGCCTCAGTCCCAGCGTTGAGCATTTCATAATGTATAATTGTATGCTTTTCCTAAGACACACGACGAAATCCTTGAAGTAACGTTTCTGGAATAAGTACTATTCTTTTATACTTTCTATACTTTTGTCTGGTTTTAATGATTTTGTTTAACGAAACAAATAATTCTATTACAATTGCTTTATGGTCACTTATTCCTTGCCTTACATATGAATTTGTGACAATTTCAAGATAGTTTATTAAGCAAAGATCTAGAATGTTTTCGCCTCTGGTTGGTGTTCTTATTATTTGGCTCAATCTGTTGGCAGTGAGCATTTTAAGGGTAGCCTTGCATTAATCATGGTTTCTTGCAGCAGTATTAATGCATTATTTCTCCCAGTCTATTTAAGGAAGATTGAAGTCACTCCCAACTATTTTTTTGGTTTTTTCTCTCTCTTGTGCACCAAACGCTCTCAATCTGGTCATCAAATTTTTGCACATAGCATTTAAAGTGTTTTTTTAATGTCAATGAATACTTCTCCATTTCTTTTACCTCTGCCTCATCTTTATATACTGTAACATAAAGGGAAAACTTCACCATCATTAACATCCTTCCTAAGCCTGCTCTCCATTCCCAAAACTGTCGGCGTCATTGAAGCAAGACTGAAAACCGTTAACCCTCATTAAAAGAAAAATGCAAAGAAACTGAATGAGACTTTAAATTAGGAAAATTAATATTATCTTTGCTTTCTACAAAAATAAACTTTATTTCTGTAGAAAGCAAAGATAATATTAATTTTCCTAAGTTAAAAATGGAATTCTACAAAGTTAAGGCCTCAACCATTCAGTGCATGAATGAGACTTGTTTCCTCCTTTATCTACTTCTTTACATTCCCACATACACATGTTTAATCAGTCAGGTATTTTTTGATTAAAACAATAAAGAGGAAGTCATACAAATAAATGAGTATAGAAGAGCAGACAGGGTAATTAGAATACCCCTATTAGCAACTACACATTTCCAATTTTATTTTTGTACACCCACGTTTAGTAGAAAATTCTCCT
Organism: Hetaerina titia; assembly: GCA_037158775.1. NCBI lineage: Eukaryota > Metazoa > Arthropoda > Insecta > Odonata > Calopterygidae > Hetaerina > Hetaerina titia. The sequence goes on along the minus strand of CM073776.1, from coordinate 44,757,555 downwards.
GAGTTTTTATTTAGAATAGTCTATGGGTCAAGGTGAGTTTTTGATGGAACCTGTGTCTCAGCGCTGCCACATTTCTAAGCCTCACCTAACATGAAACTAAATAAACACATGAACACTCTGCATTTCAGTAAAATATTCTTCAACTCCACATACTTCTGGCTTCCCTAACTTTCCTTCAATAAACCTATTCTTTTCCTTCCTTTACCATGCACTCCCAGCACCCTCCCCTTTATCACTGGGGCCACATTTCACTGCCATTTTTCTGTATCCACTTTTCCTGCCTTCTTTGAATTCCTCCAGACACTCTCTTCTCCCCCACCATGGCCATAACTTCTTATGTTATTCTTTCCGTTCATTTAACTTAATCTATCCTACTCCACACCCATATCTCAGATCCCTCCAACCTATGGTTACCCTTTAACCTTAATGACCATGTTTCAAAGCTTTACAATATTACACTTAATATTAGATTTCTCAATATTCATTTCTTGACATTTTTACTCTAAGTCTTCAACTCCCTCCTCTCTTTTTAAAAGTTTCTTTGGCTAGTATAATTCTTCTTTTACTGTTTTTCCTACTTTCCCACCTTCTTCTTTAACACTTCCTAAATATTAACTGAAATGGTCTCAATGGTTTAAGTGGTGACATGTTCTTCCTGCTCCCCCAAACTTTAAGGTTTATTTATATATTTGGCATTAGTCTAAAAACAGCACTTTTCGGCCTTTACACTAGACTATTAACAATGATAACAATGGGCACAATTACAAACACCTTTATCTTTGCCTTTCTAATACTTTAGCCTCATTCCCTTAATTTTCTTTGGTTTGACTTTCATGTTATACCTATCACACTGATTCTGCAATTCACTCAGCAATGATTTCAATCCCTTGCGTTACGGGCTAACTAGAGTTTGATCTTCTTTTGAGCCCTTCTGATGCTTTTTTTACCATTTTCTCTATGTACCTTGAATCATAGGTGATGATAAACAACCATCTTATCCCCAGCCTAATACTGCATATCCTGATTCTCCATTTGCTATTCATACCTGTGTAGTCAGAGGCATGTATATGTTAACAATAAGTTGCCTCTCCTTCTGACTCACTCCTATCATCTGCAGATCATTCATTAGTAATCAGTAACAAATTATAATGAATAGCTATTTCAATTCACATACTTTAAACAAATTTATACAGAGAAAATGCCTTTGAAACATTGCTTCCCACAGTTGATTCACATCATGCTAATATAATCAAACTTTAGTGATTAATGTATTGTGTAGTTTTCAGCATTATTTAACTAGTCAAACTGATCCACAACTTAATAAAATATTTTTTATTTCCATACAGGAAATTCACTCACAACCTAGGTTTCGACAGGTATTACCACCACCACTCAGCAATCACCGCATCATCCCCAACCATTAACACCTTCCTCATCACTCCCCAAATCATGAAGGGAATATAAGACATTAACATTCCAGTATGTACACCTGGTGATGATGCTACATGTTGAAAACTAGGCTGTGAATACATTTTTTATGTGGACATACAAAAGTGTTAAATGAAATATTTAATAATTAAGTTATGGTTTCAAACAAAATGGGTTCTGAGACAAACTATGCAAATTTCACTTGAATAGAGATTTATTCACGACCTGGGTTTCAAACACTTAATGTCATCTTCAGGTGACTATACAGAGTTACGTATCCTATACATATGACAAGCAATTGGGGGGGGGGGGGTAGGAGTTTAGGAGCGGGGGAGAACGGAAGAGGGAGGGGCGAGAGGGGGGGGAGAGGGGGAGAGAGGGAGGGAAGGAGGGGAGGAGAAGGGGAGGGAAAAGAGTGTAGAGTGAGGTTTGAGAGAGAGAGGGGTGTTAGGGTTGGGTACGGAGAGTGGAAGAGACAGGGGGGGGGGGGGTGGGAGGAAGGGCCCTGGTTTCGTCTCCTCTTCATCAGCGTCTTACATTGGGTAGTCCCATGGACTCAAACGGAATGGAGAAATTGGGGAGTGGGATGGGAGAATTTGGTCGTTAACCAGTAACGTCTTTCTTCGGGAATGCTGGACGATTTCCAACGCTTCGAGAGCGTCCAGTCTCCTCTCCTTATCTTCAAAGTGCAAAATTTCTGGAGAGAAATTGTTACAGTGTCCATTTTCAAGGAGGTGCCTGGCGAACAAAGAATGATCCTTGCCCGCTTCGAAGCACTTCCGATGTTCATCCGTCCTTATTTCAAGGCTCCGAACAGTCCTCCCGATGTATATGGCTGGGCAGTCGTTACATTTTAACAAATAGACGCCACTCTTACCCGACCCGACCGGAAAAAGAGTGGCATTTCTCCATTCCGTTTGAGTCCATGAGACTACCCAATGTAAGACGCTGATGAAGAGGAGACGAAACCAGGGCCCTTCCTCCAAACCCCCCCCCCCCCCGTCTCTTCCACTCTCCGTACCCAACCCTAACACCCCTCTCTCTCTCAAACCTCACTCTACACTCTTTTCCCTCCCCTCCTCTCCCTCCCCTCCTCTCCCTCCCCTTCTCCTCCCCTCCTTCCCTCCCTCTCTCCCCCTCTCCCCCCCTCTCGCCCCTCCCTCTTCCGTTCTCCCCCGCTCCTAAACTCCTACCCCCCCCCCCAATTGCTTGTCATATGTATAGGATACGTAACTCTGTATAGTCACCTGAAGATGACATTAAGTGTTTGAAACCCTGGTCGTGAATAAATCTCTATTCAAGTGAAATTTGCATAGTTTGTCTCCTTTCCATCATGGATAAATTTCACAAGGTTAACCCTAATACCGTTCGGTTTGTTAAAATGGGTTCTGGTAAAAAGTTTAAAATGTTAAGGAAAACAAATAGTTTTGCAAGTCTTCTGAATAACCCTTTACTTGCAATAAAAATTAAAAATGATTTCAAGCTTCTAATGTAGACATTGATGGTATTCCAGGTAACCACAGCAATTAAAACACAGTTCTTTTAATAATAAAACAGTAAAGAGTGTCAAGGTTTATGAAAATATACACATAAACAGGTAAATAAAATAAACCTGGGATCCAGTTCGGCAGCAACCCTTTTTGCTTTTGTCCATTCCTTTGCATCCACCAGCACTTCCACTGCTTCCTGAACCATTTCAGCATTCAAGTACATCTGTGCAGCTAAAGATGCATGGCCTCTCATGGAAAGTCTATGACCAACGGCCCTTGCAGCATCCACTGCTGCTTCCCCTCCAGGTGGTAACCTTTGGACCAATTTCTGAGCTCCATCAAGTGCTTTCATTACAACTGTTCCATCAATATCCTCATCAGATGCCTGTGGAGTGAAAATGAGCACATTAATGAAATATCTATCTATTAGGTAATCTACTGTTTAAGGTAGGTTTTTGGATGGACACAACTATCAAATAAACATTTTGTGACTCCCCACCTATTTTATATGAAAACAACAAACAATACAAGAAATACTAATGGTCAACAAATCACTAAAGAGAAAATTGAGACTTTGTCAAATATTGGAGGATTTCAATAGGATATACCGGTGGGTCTCAATAGGAAATTTCAGTAAACATATTTACATACAATGAAAATACAGAAATTTACTTCAATTCAAATATTTAATAATTTCTGCAAATAGAATTTTGTTTTTAAATATCATCAGCAATGTACAATACAATCTGAGGTCTACAGTAATATAAGCGAAGAATTATAGAGAAGAGCAAATATTTCATTATGAATGCCCAGAGACAGGCTGAAAGCAGAATTAGATGGAGGGATATGTTTAAACAAGATATATGTAGTTTGCTAAGCAATTTGTCCCAAACCAAAAACTTTGATAATTACCAGCAAGTTCTTTCAAAGAATCAATTCTTAAATACTTTCGATAGCATTCTATGTGCAAACTTGTGTGTTCAAAAACACATTGAAATAAAAACTTTTATGGATGGGAAAATAAGAGTGGCCAGTTAAGAATAACCAGTTTATTTAAAAAAACACATTTTGCCCATTCCATCCCTCCACTTTCAAAAGTATTTTGTCTTTGCACCAATTTATTATAACATCATAAGTGAAATTCACTTCTATGTCTTAATGAAAATGACTTGGTCACTTGTGCAAATTCAATCACCATCAATCTTTGGTTGAAAACATTCAGAAATGGTTTACTTCATCACTGTCTGTGACTAACCTTAAGAAAGCATTGCAATGCACGAGACAACTCTCCTCCCCTCTCCCATTCCAATCCTTTTTCATACAGTCCATGGGCTCCTCCAGTTGCCATACTACGTGTGTTGGGCCTCACAACTTTCATTGGACCAACCATCTTCACTGGGTCAGTCTCTTGATGCTCAAACTTTGCACGAACCATATCGAGTTTAGATGGAACATACTCACGGCATACTCGAAGGGCTTCAGACCACATTCCAGCTTCCTGAAAGCATTGTATTGAAATCATATTCAATGAATTTTTTATCCCCTATGCCTGCCTGGCAACAGAACCATAGTGTGAAATCAAAGTTATTTGTCATAGCTGACAATTCTAAATAATCTGCGTGCTATAAAAGTAGACACTAAGGTGCTAGCTGTTGTCTTTCACTGATGGTGAATTGGTATTCACAATTTCTTTATTCACAAAAGATTGTCATCCGATATGAAACAATATATCTCCCAATTATTTATTAGCAGTAATAATATTTGTGACCATCGACTAACAGTCAAGTGTAATAAGTTAGTTGAGTGTTCATATTTTCATGTACATTCTCCAATTTAGCTCTGTTAATCACCATGCTGAACAATGCAGCTATTTTTATCTAGATTTGTGTAGGTGTTGCTATTGGTGAATAGTCCAAATGATGGTAGTCTATGATTTTACAAACATAACCAAGCAGCTGAAAGGTCCACCCATTTTGCTTGGTACATGGGTGAGCTCTACCATCACCTACTAAACCGACCTTCGGGTTGATTACTGTGTTTATGGTTTTATATATAACTGCAACCAAGATACGAGATATGCCCTCCACCAATGGTGGAAATTTGTTATCCATAAAATAAAGACCATAACCATAGAAGAGTGATCATGAGCCAGAAAGTCAATCAGAAGCCACCTATGACTACAAAGAGAACATATAAAGATGGCAAAAATGATGATCTAGTAACTGAGTCTATTGCCCTAAGAGATTAGGGCAATAGACTCAGTTACAAAGTTAGCCACAGAAACATAGGCAACTGGAAACCTGACCTGGTGAAAAACTATATACTTAACTAGAAAATAAATACATATGTATATATACTCGGATATTATTAACCTGGTAGTGCTCAAGTAGGGTATCAGGGCGACTAGCTCTAAGAAAGAGGCTTTCAGCATAAGAATGCTTCCCCTCTGTGAATGCAACTCCAGCTTCTGCCACAAGTACTTCCTCCAGCAAAGTGGTAGCATTTCCATCTTTAGTCTTTGGTGCACTGGAATTGTCGTGATGCTCTGCAACACGCTTAGCATTTTCCCAATCATGCCCATGCAAATACCTAAAATATGAAAGTTATAAAACTTGAGATAATCATAGTAAACTCAGAGGTTTGATCAAATTAAAATTCTAAAAGCATGGAATGGGGGGCCATTTTCATCTTAATTTTTGCTAACACTTTCAGAATTTTTCAAATTCCTTGAGAGGTTAGGGGTCTCAAAAACAAATTTTCATGCATATGATTGAATACTTTAACTATAGTTTGCATACTTGCAATTCATGACAAAACATGTAATATATGAAGTCTTTACAATATACAACAGCTGTTAGAATAAGCTCTTCCAAGTCAGGATATGCACATTTCTCTAAACTTTAACATATCAATGAATGGGATAAGATTCATGCAAGTTGTTTTGAATTTTTTCTGGAACAAAATGTAGCAAGGAAGCTTGGTCTTTGTAAAGCAACAATAACATTGGAGTCTAACTTCAATGAAGCAAGATAACACAATAATAAACTTGGCTGCAAATCTGATTAGTTTAATCATATTTACGGCTACAGTGTGATATCATTTTAGCTCAGCAAGGAAACTGTGCTCTTAATAATAGTGAGCTAACTCGCTTTCTAACACCTAAGGTGGAGATAGATTCAAATTTGAGACAGTTAATGTTGCAGGATTAAGTGTAAGACATGAAAGCATTAAGTTAAAATGTTTTATGGTTTGAGAGGGAGCTTTAGAAGTTAATGATGCTGTGTTACAGCATCCAGAAACTATCTTCCTCTACTAGGTGGATTACCTATAATGGCCGAATAAAAGTAGATTAGCCAATAGATAGTTCTATTGTAACAATAATTTACTTAAATTTTACAATTAGTAAGCATTTAATATGCACAAGGAGATACTTTCCTGAACTTAGCACACAACCGAAGACGAATTTTAAAAAGGAACATACAAGATTCTGTAGCTACATGGGAATGCTGGACAAATTAAAAATGCCATTAGTCTAGAAAAGGAGCTATGGTTGCAATAAAATAGGTGAGTTTTTATGAGAGGTATCCAGATTGTATACATACATTAGGACAGCTTCCCGTGGTTTCCCAGCTTTGATAAAATGTTCTTCTGCTTCCTTTAATTTCCCTTCGTCTTCCATGGCCATTGCACATTTAAAATGCACCTCCGATTCTTTGTCTTTCATTGCAATTCTTGCCAAATCAAACGCAAAATCAAACTAAAAAAATAAAAAAAGTGGACAATTTGTTGATTGGTACAACTTTCTTTCTCACAAATATCACATAACATAACAACAAGAAAATATTTTTCAACCATGAATTTTAAGCCAGCAATTTTTGATAAAGCAGAGAATTGTTTGCCAAAAATGGAAATATCCAGGCATAAATATCATAATGGGTGTACTATAGGCAACCTATGATAATAAACATGTTATTTTTAGGTATTTCCGTGTACCATATCATATAAATTTCAAAGAAATAAGGAATTATATGTAGTCCTATACCACCATGTTGCACAGAAAGCATAATGAATATTGCTTTTATGCTTGATATGCTGCAATGCTTGAGGAGTAGGAAAAATTACATACAGATTTCCCAACCATCCCCAAGTTTTTCAAAGATCCATATACTTTATATTAAACTTAGTTCTAAAAGTTATTATTTTTGGTATTCTGCTGGTTAAGATAGATTTTGGATGGGCACAGCCTAAAAAACTGTACAAAAATACATTTACTTGCCTCTCCTAACAGAGAACACAACCTGAAATCAAGCACTACAGTAAGCCCCTCTTAAATTCCACATACTTATTTCCTCCCTTCGTTCCATCCACAATGCCTATCCTATTCCTTCCTTTCTTAATTTGCCAATGCTCTCTCCCTTATCACAGTTTTCAACTTCCCATCGCCAATCAAAACGCTATGAATCCATCTTTCCTACTTCCTTTTGGTTTCCTCCAGCAATTCTCTCTTTTCCCCCACCTTGCCTAACATTTCATCATTTGGTATTCTTTCAGGCCACTTTACTTCTTCCATCCTTCTCTAAACCCACATTTCAAAAGCCTACGATCTATGGCCATCCACATGAATCAATTACCATGTTTCCGCACTGTACAAAACCACACTCAAGATTAAAATGTTGACAAGAAGTTATGAACGACCCCCCCCCCCCCCTTCCTTGTGAAAGATTCTTTGCCTAATGCAAGGTGTTTTCTTGTGCCCCACTACTTTCACCATTTTGGTCCAAAAGACTTCCATGATATTGTTCAACCTACTCAGACTTATGATCACCTATTTCAACATTTAACATAGCTTTCCTCTTTTTCAAAAACTGCTTAACCTTTGTTTTTCTCTTCTCTGTTATCCAATGATTTTCATTCATATTTTCAGTTCTCTCTATGACTATTTAACCTCCTCCTTGTGGAAGATTCTTTGCTTAACACAATTCTTCACCTTATTTCCCTACCACTTGCACCATTTCCATTCAAAACACTTGTGAGTTAGGTTAACGGTTCCACGTGATCCAGTTTTTGCCCTCCTATTTTATTGTTTATCTTAGCCTTTGTCTTTCTAGAAAATCACATAACCTTTGCTTTATTTATATTGATTCTCATCCCATATATACTGAACTGAATTTCCAATTCACACAACAATGCTTGCAACCCCTAGGCTGACTGAGCAACTAATGCTTGGTCATCAGCAAACCTGACTGAATTTACGAATTCCCCGTAGACTTTCCTTCCTACCTCCAGTTCATCCCATGCCTCTTTAATCATTTCCTCCACATATACGTTCAACAGCACCATTGACAATACCACCTTACACCTCTTCCTAACACTGCCCATCCAGACTATAAGTCCCCGACTTGCACCTGATCAGTCTGAGACATGTACAGGTTGCATAATAGTCTACTATCCCTCTAATCTATTCCTGTTTTCTGCAATTTATTCATTAGTTTTCCCCAATTCACTTCACCAAATGTCTTTTCAAAATCACCACATAACACTGTGGGAACACCACATAAATGATCGTCAAACATATACTCGAGACCAACCACCCCTGTGACTTCAAATATCAAGTGCTACAAGTGTAATCGCATGTGCTGAACAAAGGCACAAAATTGGACATGATGGAACAATTGGAAATTGTCCAACAGGTAAAGAATTCTCCTTAATATCATATGCATGAATACTCCTTAATGTCATGCAGTTCACCTCCTCCTCCCCCTCCTTTTCCTCAACTTCCTTTAGTGTGTTTTTACTGCCCTGTGGCACACATCTGCCCCTTCCCAGTGTTTTGTTCTCCCCTCCCCCCTGACATGTGTACTAAGTGTAGGGAATTCATTCTTTCCCCCCCTCCATTGGATCTTAATCCCTTGGCCCTGGCCCCAACCAAGCCTACCCTCCCCCTGCACCCTGCTGCTGATAAGTGATTGAAGACAGCTGCTAACCACCCAAGTGGTCTTAAGAGGCTTTGTGAGAACTGTTTATATAACTTTTAACTTTGTATTTTGCTATCTTATGTCAACCTTTCTCTTCTCCCCCCCTCCCTCCTTTCCAGCTACTTCAATCCCTACTATCATTCGAACACTGTTCCTACTGCCTATAGGTGATTTTCGAATCACTCAAGTGGACCTCAGAGACTTGGTGTACTCTTTTTTCAACATGTTTCAAACTTTGTATTTTGCATCCTTTTGGTAGGTTGGCCAACCTTCCTCTTCCTTACTTTTCTGCCACACCCATCCCCTCCTCCGGGGATACAATGAAATTTATAAGATGGCACTTGGCTTCATTTTGTTACCTGAAGATGATGTAATACATTGAAACCCAGTAGGTAGGTTATCAAATGATACTTAAATGTACTGTGCAATACAACCTAAGGGTAAGTAATGGATTAGGACTAATCAAAAGCATGGCTGTGATTTCACCTCAAGGTAGCCTACCTGGTAATTTTCACAAGCATAGTCAATGGATGGCTCAAGAAGACTGAGCCTTACAAGAAGACGGGCAGCAGCTTCACCACCAAGTTTGTTTGCCCAGAGGTAAGCCACAAGCTGAGCTGCATCTGCTGAACCATGATTCTTTGCCACCTAAGTATTAAACAAAACTTATGATAATCAACAAACAGATCTCTTATATTAATTCAGTATATTAGAGCTCTTTTGAATTCATACCCTGTATGCTTCCTCCCACATGTCAACAGAGCGATACATCTTAGCTGCAGCTTTCCAGTCTTTTGTTTGCAAGTAATGGTACTCTGCAGAAGTGTACAGACCCTCTGCTTCCAATTCTTGCCCCAGGTGAGTATGAGTGGTTGTAACCAAATCAGGATGGTACTGGGAAACTAATCTCATCATCTTGCATAATAATAAGTACACATAAGATAATTAGACAAAAAAGAAACTAGGGGTTTCATCTGCTGCAAAATGTGAATTTCATTAAGTGCATATATGAAACAAATTCAAAGAGAGAATTGTGTTTCCTTAACCCTCTTAGTGCTGCATTCTTCCAGTGGTACTGGTGGAAAGTGCAGAGAGTAATTCAATAAAATATGTTGAAGTCATTTTTAAAGATAACCATATGCAGTTTTTTTATTGTATAGTATGTAACTGAATTAGGCAACATTTAGGAATGACTTTAACATCTTCCAACAAAGAATTGTAATTGTTTTAGTCTACTAAACAGGAACAATTTCTTTAGCAATAAAAATTTGATTTTAAGAAACAATATTAAAACATTTTTGTAATATTTTCTTATGAAAACACTAGTCCTGCATAACAAAATTAACCAAGAAGACAAGTGGACAAAATCATAAAAAAATAAAGAATTACTTTTGAGTTGCATAACTTTCTGCCTTCCTCTGCAAAGTCACATTTTGTAGAAAAGTCTGTTCTTACTGGTGTTGTCGGATCATTGATCTAGCATCTATGGCTAAACAAACAAATTCTATGCACACTTCTTTTACAATTTGTCCACACTGTTAAGGACCTTTTTCTCTCCTTGCCGTGTATTCTGCTACAAACTAAACAATCCTTTTTTTTACCAGGAAGTTGCCTGAGTCCGGCATTTGATCTACCACGAGGAGATATGTAAAACTCTTGTCCCCCCAAGGCATTCCACCTCAAGAGACTCAATGATGCTTGTATTGTATTAATGCTTTGTCATCATTGCCATTGGACTATTTTCTTTACATATGATTAAATGAGTTGAGAAATATATGAGTATGAGAAAAAATAAAAACATACATATTTTCTTAAGATTGTGCTTGATTCAACAGCACGTTCGCAAGGGAAAAACAGCACTAAAACTCAAAGCCAAAAGAGAACCATGTTCTTCGCATACTACAATGTACTTTCCATCTCAAAAAAGTAAAAGAATCAAGCCTAATCAGAATGAGAAATACTTATAATGTCATTAAATTACAAAGAGCTCAAATGATAACCTAGGATGGAAGTCAAGGGAAAACAATATGTTGGCATTGTAATGCTTTACCTAGTGTTGTATTGCCAAGTCTTAGCAGTTAATATCAAAATAGATTCATCATAAAGCATTCAAAAGTGGGAAGAATTAAACAGATTCAGTTTTCAGTAGGATTTCATCGAGAAAAGTCCACTTAGTGAAAGAAACGAGTATACCATTAGAATGAGCTTCCTCACATTTAATAGTTTAGCATAAAAATTACACCAAGATTTATATCTTATGAGATGTGTTTAAAACATAAAATTTCAATAAAAAATATATTATACATAGCAGAGACATCATAGTTATGATAAAGACGCAATACATAAGATGCAATAAAAATTCAATACATTGTAGCAATTTAAACAATAGCTTACATTTGAGCCGATATATCGACCCACTGTACTTTTGACCTGAGATTCAAAAGCCGATATATCAGCCCACTGCACTAAAAGGGTTTTTGAGAGTTCTACAGCATAGGGGAAATTAGTGTGCACAAGAAAATTAAGCTTTCCTTATAATTAGCAAGCAGAAGAGGAAAGTAATAAATGCCAAATAAAATACACAAGTAAATGATTTGGACAAATAATTGAAAATTCATATTCTGGAATAGAATGATGAGGTATTGATGACGAAATGTATTTTCAGAAAAAATGCTATGAAAGTTATAAACATGCATTCTCTATGAAATATCAGGGTAATTAGAGTTTGAATGAAAAATGATGATAATAATTTTAAAAGTTGGGAGAATAGGATGCTGCGGACTTAAATGTACTAATTCAAATCTCCCTCTCACTCATTTTATGGTTTATTTCAAGTTATCTTGTAAAATATGGTTGCTCAAATGATGCAGATTTTAGGTGTAAACATTCCTGCCAATGTAATATAAGGGTCAACATGAATTCATTCAACAGCCCTATTATTTACAGCTGCGATATGTGAACACAATTTTTAGTGCCTTTGGAAATTTCCTGCTGCACATAATCTCATGCAATTCCATCTAATTATATGTGAGGTTGAAGCTTGTCAATGAATCCAAGTGTGAGATACAAAATAAAATTGAATTTACAATCAATCTTCCTCCATTTTGGCTTGACATTTATTCTCAAGATGAAGTCAACAGCACTCAGTCTGAATATGAAGACAAAGTAACATTCATGATGCTGAATTTTCACGAAAATTACAATTACACTCCCCACCAATGAACACTTTTTAAATGGTTAACTCAATGGTATTTAAATTTCAACTCTTATCTCAAAGTTGTGAGTTAACAATATTAAAGGTTACGACCAAAATTCACTTATTTCAAGAGACTGTGGGAGATGTCGCAACAGTGAAAAATTAACTCAGTTCAGGGCAACTTTTCTCAATGTGGAGTTAGTAAATTTAACATTTTGTACTTCAGAATTAAAATTAAACCATTAATTACCTTCTGACCATTACAATCTTTTTTAATACTCGTCCACAAGTTGAGCAGGAGCACAGCATACAGCTGAGAACTCCAAACTTAAGTTAACTTAATAACTCATATTTAAATAATAGGTGTGTAAAAAATGCCATTTATTTGAATTTTACTTTCTGAATATGATTTCCTTGTCTTAATGAATGCTTTAAGAAAGTAAATAGAGAAATTAATCAATAGAGCTTTGTCAAAGGTTTAAGACTATATTAAAAAATGGGGAGTGGGATGGTGCGGTGGCTAACGTACAGGCCTCCTACTGAGAAATCCCAGGTTCAAATCCTGGAGCTAACAAATATTTTTCACTGGTATCCTGATCCCTACTTGAGGTCCTTTGTGGAGAGCACTTTGAGTGAGTACGACATCCATCAGATGGGAGGTTAAACTGCTGATCATTTAGAGTAGGCTAACGCTGATACTGGATTTCTCTCCAACCTTCATTCCTCATACCCTTCATCCTTTCCTGTCCATCCCTAATTGTACAAATGACCTCAGCTGTGTGCACCTCCTCTAAAACTACTACTACAACTACTATATTAAAAAAATCAGCTGTCTCACAAGCAGTAGCTTATTTTGTCTCCATTCTTCAAAAATATTAATGCAGATGGTCAAAGTCTAGATTGCACATTATGTATACTGATGATTGGGCACATGTAATTTGAGGAAGAAAAATATGTATTCAATTCTGGATCACGGAATGAAATTTATAACAAGAGCAACCACATTTTACATTAATTTCAGTAGAGACCCCTCTTTATATATTTTGACATTAATACTATCTTTATACAAGGAAAAGATAACTCTATTATTAATCAACATTAAAAAAATATTTTTTAATGTTGATTTTAATGTTTTTTAAAACTTCAGTACTAACTTGGTGAAATCTTCACATTTAAATAATACAATAAAAACTGTAAAAGTCCCAGAAATACATTAGCTTCAACTGAAAACCAGTTTCCCCAGGTGCAATATCATCAGGGCCTTCAAAATGAATATTCAGCAGTGAATGATGCCATCGTACTTGATATTAATTAAATTAAATGCCAGTTAAAATTACACATGGTTGAATTTTGCAAATATTAGTGTTTATTAGTACTACTATGCTTTCAAACTCAACAAAATCTTCCAATAGTGAAACATTTTGCTAGTAATTCCAATTGCATGCACATGCAAGTGTACTTAAATTTATACAATTCGACAATAAAGTCAAGGGTAATTCAAATGTACATACACATTTCTTTCTTTATATAATTATTTGCTTCAAGTTCTAACGCATAAGCAGTGATAAAATCAAGCCTAACAAATGTATAAGAACCTCAGTGTTTAGTGAGAAACTGTGGAAATATACATAGAAGTATGCCAGTATATGTCTAATTGTTGGTGCCATTGTGCTTAGCCTGGAATTTGAAGTGCATTACTGGAGAACCTCTTACATGATCGTATTTCTTTGCTTTCTTATACATGGCTATTGCCAGGTCTGCCTCATGAATTGCTATGTACATTCTTTCAGCTTCCTGAAACCTTCCATTCTCTTCTAATTCAACAGCACGACCCACAAACATTTCCTTTACTTTTTCTGGGTCCAGTCTTTCCCTTGCCAATCTCTCTGCTTTCTCCCACTGACCTGGATTTTCAATTACATCACTGCATTGTTAATCACTTTCAACAAAACCATAATTACTTGTTCATTGGTCTTAATAATAGTTTTAACATAAATAATAATTGGTCCATTTGTTTTAAAGCACCAACAATGTATTGATGAATAAAACATTTATGTGCAAAACAATTACAATAAATGAATGCAACATAAATGACACTGGAAGTGTATTGTATACTTCACCAATTATCTTATTGAAATTTCTCTCATCAGAAATAGTTTATAGATTTTGGTCAAATAAATTACACTTCTGAGCCTTCTGCATTTTAAAAATGTGCCTATTCAAGGATACTAAGGCAACAGAGCTTATAAGGAAGCTATCTTTTGCCATTGCTACCAGCTTCATTAAGTGTACGTTTAAGTTTCGTTTGTTTTTTTTTTTTGAAGGTTCAAAAGTTAGAAACATACATAGCTAAAAACATTAATGTTTAATAATTGATCAAATCAACCAGAAAGTTGTGCATTTGGATAAAGTTTTTAAATTATAATTATTTACTGAGTTTCCTGATGCTCAGGGATTTTATTACTTAGTCTAAACAAAAAATATTCAGGGTGGCATATTTTAAGGCTATCCGGAATGTTACTTTTTTTAAAAGCATGTTTCTTAGATGCTATGCAAAGTGATAAGTGTCTCATAGTTGATCATGCATTAATGAGTACTGCAACATTTCCTAATCCAAAATCAATTTCTGAATCACTAGCTGTTTTGCAACCACGTTTTTATGATGAAATTAAATATTTTTACTTCTGTCTGTTAGTATGGGTCACCAAAGGGAAAATTGATTAAGGAGTAAGGAAAGAATTTATAGGACATGATATAAAAGAGATGATAAAACACTAGAGAAGCAATTTGTATCCATAGGCACTCGTAAAGTACATGGAAAGTGATGTATGGTGCGTATAGAGGAAAAAAAAGTCAAGTGATGATATGAAGCTATTGTATATCTGCACTGAAATAAATTTTATCCTTCAGAATGAAAACTTAAAAACACTGTTAATTAGTCTAATTACATTTCTTACGTCCTTTGATATCCACAGGTGTCAAGTACTAGTCATGCAAGCTGGATGATAAATATGCAATGCCTTACATGCTATGATGATGCTATAAAAATAACAACTCATTATATTCATAGAGACACTTATGTTTTTGCCAAGAGATAACAATGACTAAATAAGATGTGGTCGAAAAAGAGAATACACAAGTTATGAAGATGATGATCTGGGGTCAGGAAATTCTGCAGGGAGATTCATTTGACTGCAAATAATGTACATATATGAAACATTGAGCTGCAGACTCTAGTACCATAAATTATCCTAAAAAATATTTCCCATCAACCTCAAGGGTTACAGCATTAAGATTAGTAAAATCATTATGTATATTCACCCTTCACACCATCTTTTAACTGATAGAATAACAGTGTAATTTGGCTTATAGAAACAAAATTGAATTATTAGAAGAAAAATGAATTACTATTTTATCTGTCGATAACATTTGTAAACAACTCATCAAATGAATGAAGATATCAATAGAATGTGTTTCTGAGGAAGTTTGACACATACAATTATTTTAATGATTATATGAACTACAATGTTTGATAGAGTGAATTGGGAAAAATTAATGCGTGTATTGCAGAAAATAGGAATGGATTGGAGGGACAGGAGACTGATCCACAACCTGTACATGTCTCAGACTGCTCAGGTGCGAGTGGGGAACGGAGAGTCCGGATGGGCAGTGTTAGGAAGAGGGGTAAGGCAGGGTCGCCCATTGTCACCGGTGCTGTTCAACGTATATGTGGAGGAAATGATTAAAGAGGCATTGGAAGAACTGGAGGTAGGAATGAAAGTCGGAGGGGAATTCGTAAAATCGGTTAGGTTTGCTGATGACCAAGCATTAGTTGCTCAGTCAGCCAAGGGGTTGCAAGCATTGCTGAGTGAATTGGAGGTTCAGTGCGATAGATATGGGATGAGAATCAATATTAATAAAACAAAAGTTATGTGATTTTCGAGAAATAAAAAGGCTAAGCTAAAGATTAAAATAGGAGGGGAAAAATAGAGCAGGTAGAACAGTTCACATATCTCGGAAGTGTTTTGGACCAACACGGTCAAAGTAGTAGGGACATAAGGAGAAGAATTGCTCTAGGCAAGGAGGCTTTCTCAAGGAGGAGGGAGTTAATGACAGGGACTTTGAGTAGGGAGGTTAAGGCAAGACTTGTAAAAACTCTGATATGGAGCATAGCTATGTACGGCGCGGAAACGTGGTTGCTGAAGCAGGAGGATAGACGTAGATTGGAGGCTTTTGAAATGTGGGGGTGGAGAAGAATGGAGAAGGTGAAATGGACCGAAAGGAAAACAAATGAGGAAGTACTGGAGATGGTGGGTGAGGAGAGGGGTTTGTTGAGAGAAATCCTATGGAGGCAGGAAAAATGGATGGAAGGCGTATTGAGCGGTAGTGGAATGTTGAAGAAGGTAATAGAGGGGAGAATGTTGGGCAAGTGAGGAAAGGGCAGGAACAGGATAGGGATGTTGAATGGGATGAAGGGAGGAAGGAAGTACACAGAGATGAAGAGGGACCTAATGTAGAGTAGGTTTTCTTAGGAGTCACAAAGTATTTATTTGATAGTTATGTCCATCCAGAAACCTACCTAAACCGTTAGATTACCTAATAAAAAAAATGAACTACTTCGCTTCATGTAGTACCATCACGAAGCATACAAATGCTATAAAAACTATCTTTTTTATGTTGGTGAACAAAATTCAGCAAAGACTTACAGAATGAAGAAACAACATTGCCATCAATGTCAAATCTCTGATAGCATATATATTATTTCATGCATTATATGATAATATTTTCAGCTAACCATGAAATTACAAACAAGTCCTGCACACAGGCTGCAAAGATGTGCTACAATTCTTGCTTTAAGTACATTTTTGCCATTCTAATTCCCATATCAATGTTAGCTAAAACTCTTTAGAAGCAGCCCTACAGCAAGCGTATACCTCCACATTAAATTTTACAACCCAAAGGCCAAGCAGTTGATATATCCACCAAATGCGTCAAAGCAAGAAATGGTGTACTTGTACACCTACCGTGAAACATCCAAGCCCTTTTCTAGGAATAAGGCAACTTCAGGGGTTGAAAAAAGTTCTAACATAATCAATTCAGATATTATGCTATAGGACTGCACAAGAGCCAATTATACATACTTTTGTAATTAGTTCCATAACATGTTGGGCAAGCAAATTTCCTTACCAGCTTCAATATGCATTTCAACTGCTTCCTTGTAAAGCTCAGCTTTTATGTATAGCCCCTCAGCTATGGAATACTCTTTGGTGGTGACAAAATGTTTGGCTATCACTTCATAATACTTCAGTACAGTATTCGTATCATCTATCACCTGTGGATAAATGTACACAGATATGAATAATGCTATCACAAAGAAAGAGAATGAGAATCTTGATAAGTAAGAAAGCTAAGTTAAACATTAAAGAAGGAGGAATAACTTAATAATAATCAGGTGGAGCAGTTCATGTACATATTCGGTAATTATTTTAAAGGAATGTGGACATAGAAGTGGGGACATTAATAAAACAATTACATTAGTGGAAGAAGCACTTACAAGAAGAAGAGGATTTATGGCAAGTAAAGATGTGAAGAAAAGATTAATAAATACTTAAATATGGAGTGTAGAACTTCATGCATCTAATGCTTGGAGCAAGAAGTTGAGTGCAAATTAGAAGTTTCTGAAATGATGATGCAATAAAGAATGAAGCCAATAATTTGGCATAGGGTGGATGGAGAGAGGAAGTCGCAGGGGGAAGTCCAAAGTAGGCAGAGAAAATATTGAAAGATAGTGGGATTTTGAAGGCCATGACAGAAGGAAGAATGCTGGGTAAATGGGACAGGGGAAGGAAGAGAGTAGACAATTGAGATAGCATGAAGACAGGTGGAACCAAGGAAGTTCTTGTGATACATAGAAAATAATAGTTGTAAGGGACCATTCAAAACATACCTTTAATAGGCAGAATTACTTAAATAAATGAAGAATGAATTGATATCAATGCATATGACCTACAGGAAATTATGACACATTCATTAAAATAATTTCTGATTTTTATCTGAACATTTTTCTTATAGTAAATTAGGAATCCATATGAATATGATATCACACATGTATTAATACACTAAAGAATTCCATTAAAATGAAAACAATAATAATGATCAGAAGCAGAGATTTAATTAATTGATCATACACTTTAAGGGATACACTAAGTGTAATTTTCCATGAAACTTTTAGTGATTTATTTTGTTTTTTCTTCATTGTTTCCTCCATCCAGTTTTTCATATATTCACAAAAAATATAAACATAGAAATGACTTTCAGCTGATTACTTGCAATTCCCACAACTCATAAATATATCCAGAAAAAATCAGATGTGAATATGTGTACACACAATATTCTCAGTCACTAAATTCATGCCAATCAGATCTGGTAATAAGTGCTTCAAATCATTTATTATTGATTTGGTAAAGGGTGGCATTGATTGCATAAAATTTATAGCTATATCTATTGAAAAATACTCATAAATGTTCTACATAAAAATGATACTGATTTGACTTTTAATCCCAGATTAAGCAGTAATCCCACTCCTGGTCATATCATGACCTCCTTGCTTCCCTCAGAGTTGACATCTCAAGGTCAACGATTTCCTATACTGCCAATCTTTTGATGCAGATAACCTCTATTAATGTCTTTACATAATATAGTTTGCAAATGTATGTAAATACAATTAATGTTTTTCAATATTTAAATATGGCACCAATTGTCTTTTTTAATCATTCTGAAGGAAACATAAACGATATAACTTAAGTGAGTAAGTTCAAGCAGCATAAACAGTTTCTTACTGATGTTGTATGAATATAAAACAGATATCTTATCATAGTGTAATTTTATGCCTATAATTTATGCATGTAAATTACTTGAGTACAACAGGAAAAAAGTTTCTAGTAGACTAAATGATGGCTACTAGCATTAATATGAAAAGGAAGAGAATGGATTTGAGGGCAAGGAATGGCTGTTACTGGAAACAACAGATAATCTATCATTAGATAACCACATTTTACGTAATAGGCACTCCAATCTAATGATCTACTTTAAGGAAACCCTGAAGGAAAAATGTATGTTTCTACATCTTAGCTGTCATATGATACAAAAATCTTAGATAAATAGGAATGCTAGATGCCCAATGTTGAGAAAGCATTCACTGAACATTCAAGTCATATCTTCATTCACATTCTCATATTTTCCATACAATGATATTCCCTCGAATTCAATGCATGCTAATTAGGACCAATGATTTTATTTTTAAGGTGTTAAAAGCAAGACTGACAAAATATCATTTAAGAATGTTATGAGTAAGAATTCTTGAAAAGCAGGATTCAAGGATAATTATAATAAAATACTCACTTAAAAAGATAAAATAAAATTGGCTCATCAACAGTACCTGAATAATTTGTGCAGCTTTCTTCCACTGACGTGCATTTACAGCAGTTTCAAGAGCTTTCATGTTGCGCCCAGCTTCAATGTAATGTGCCAAAGCTGCATCAGGACGTTCCTCTGTCTCAACCAAATGATCTCCCCATTCCTCCTCCAAGGTGACCACCACTGTACATCAACAGGCATAAAAAATGTAAATACTTCTTGCTTACATAATCGGATGACTGCAAAACCACTTTTAACCCTTAATTCTTTCAGTAACAAAATGTTATCATTCAGTTTCATGAGCTCTGAGTGCCTTTATGTTATATAATTAATGTTTTTGAACATGTCCCATGATACGCATACACTCAATGAAAATGAAAAATAAGGGAATTCAAGATGGCTGGATAACAGTTTAATTTATGGAGAAAATACTAACATAAATCACAATAGTAAATATGTAAATAAAATAATAAACAAGACCACAACCAGTTCTAATCCTTCTTATATAAATATTATTATATATTAGCTCTCATGAGTAATGCTAGAAGTTAGATTGATGAAAGTGGTCATTTTAACCTGGTCATCCTCCTTATCAGAATTTAAGTATTGTCATAAGAAACTACATAAATTGAGGAGAGTCAAAAAGCTTATTATGTATTGGTTATATCTGGAAAAACATCACAGCTTTTGATATTATTGTTGGTCTTGATATTTTTAGCATAATAAATTCATGTAATGCAGCATGCTGACAGTAATGAAATTTATTCATACCATGTTATTTATTACTAAGAATTTGAAAATTGGTGTTGGCAGATCAAGTATAGTAAAACCCCTTAATGGCATATTTCTGGGGATCCCAGAAAAAAATGTAAAATGCAGGATAAAGCAAATAGCCGGGAAAGGAGAATTTTACATGCTTAATTACTGAAGGCATTGTCAATGGTATCCTCATCAACACAAATAACTTTCTCTGGTATTTCTTCATTACAATCAACATCAATCCCTGCCCTCCTAAAGCAAATATATATTGTAAGTTCCCTCATTTGTTTCCAAGCCCATGACACGAGTATATAATATAAGGCACCCTGTACACACAATTTTCTTGCCTTTATATTTCTACCACAATCATGCAGAGATATGAATTTCTGTACAATCATTCTTCAATAATGCACCTTAAATGAGTGAATTATACCTACACCCACTGGTTCGAGCCCACTAGAACAATTTGCAGGCAAAATTCTAACTGTACATTTCCCAAGTGTACATTCAGTGGATGAGCTGAACACAGATCAATAAGCAGCAGAATTTTCCTGTTCTGAGACCCCATTTCAGCATCCAGAGCATGAAGCTCATCCTCAAATATTTCTGAGGTCATTCATACTTTTGAATTTGCTGTATATCTAGGGTGCAATATTTTCACACACTTGACCTAGGATGCACCTCGGACTCTTTGATTTACCAATCACTAGTTCTTTCTACTTACTTCTCACTACCATTTGCATTTATGATTAAAGAGACAGTGTCTTTGTTTGCCCAAGACTCCTCTACGATTTTGTTCCCCTCTGAAACACAGTGTTTTTGCTGGCAGTATATTTAAAAATAACCCTGTCTCATTAGAATTGAAAAAATCTCTTGGGTTATAGTCTTCAAGAAGTTTATTCAATTCTGACACCTTCCACTGAGTTACAGTCTTGACATCAACAGTTCTACTTTTACCACACACAGACTTGAATACAAGATAGTACCTTTTTTAAACCTATACAACCAACCACTGGATGCAGTGAAACTTTGATTCTCAATCTTGTGGAAATGTAAAATTCTTCTTGGAATTCTTGATAGTTTGTTTTTTTAGACAAATTTTAGCATCGGTTTGCATGTTTCACAATTTAATCGTGATTTTTCACTATTGTTTCCAGTGTAGATGCCTACAATTTTAGATATTTCGCCAGATCAATACAAATTCCATCATTAGAATCAACTTGTTCCAAAATTTTCATTATGCACTCCATTGAAAATATTCTTTTTAACTTGTCTTTCCATTGTCCATCAGGATGAAATTTATGTTCCTGAGTATTGGAGAAAAACTAACACATGAGAATCCACCTTGCCATTTGAATAATGCAAACAGTTGTTCACCTTAATTGTTTGAAAAAAAAATTAGTTTTGATTCAGTGCCATTTTCATATGACAAAGCAAGTTTCAATAATTTGTAATATTCAGGAACCCATCATTGTTATTTCCATATTTGTTAAGTTGAAGCAGTGCAAATGATCCCAGTTGTCAGTCACCAGTTTTTGTGTTTTTCACACCTCATTATGATTGGGTAAAAGTAATTCTTATTCCTCCTATTTGCAACTTTTGTGCAATATGAATAATCTACCTCAGGTGTTCTTGCAATGTATTAATTCATACCATTCATTCCAGTCATACAATTTATTCATTTCATAGCATGAACCATTCCCTGGCAGACTGAGATTACGAGTTTAAGCAGTTCAAATTTTCATCATTAATGGGACTTGTACTACCCAACCATATTCAAATTCTTCTATGAAACTTTTCAAATTACTGCTCTTAATCTTTGTTAAGTACATGTATAATAAAGGAGTCAAAAGAGATTTTTTGATAAAGGCTGATGTGCATAACTGTTTTAGAATATGACATTTTTTTTAATCCAACATATTGTGATGCAAATAGTGGAAAAACTGAAAATGAACTTGTGTAAATATGGAATTCCACATGCATTGCAAAGTAGAAAAATTGTATGGTACGTGATAAAAATGTTGTAAACTGCAGGAAAATGTAAATTCCCATAACACAAAAATGGCATTTTACTTAATTATTATTTGGTAGTCTACCATTTAAGGTAAAACATTCAAATACACAGCAAAGCATTTTGATTGATGACAGAATGTTAAAGACTGAACTTTAGGAAAGAACATTAGGCAGGCAAGGAAGGAAGGATGGGCATGTTCGATAGAATGAAAGGAGGTAGAATGTACGTGGAATTGAAGAAGAATTTAAGGTGGTGTGGGGGGGTAGGTTGCATCTTGTTAGTCAAGGCAAAGAACTGTATGGGTGTTAAGTTTTGTCCATCCAAAACCTACTTTAAATAGACTACCAAAAAATAATAATATGGTCTCCATATTTCAATATGCACTATCTTAGTTGAATGGAGTATGTTCACTGAAAATATAATTTTTTAGCTATCTTATTAAAATATTTCTACCAAGAATTAAAATAACACTATTTTATAGACATTACTGACCACTTAAGGATTATTTTCAAACTTGTATTTTTACTAATGGTTATGAAAGTTAATTGGTGGTTTTTGCAGTGTATTAGTCATTTTTTTCCTATGACTATTAGTGCCACTCACACTTTGGAAATTTTTGGCGTGCCAGTTCAATGGCTCTTGGAAATGCCTTTCCATTACGATACAGTCCAAGAGCCTTTTTATGATCACCAAATGATTCCCAGACTTCACCAGCTTGCTCCATGAATGATGAATTTTCCAAAGAATTTGCCACATCCTTCACAATTACTTCATCTTCTAACAAATCAGGGGATTTATAAAGAAGCCTGTATAAAAATAAGAAATAAGGTTAATTTTGCCAATACATGTAGAAGTCTAAAATCACAACATAATTGGGAAAGTGATGATTAGGAGATATGTATATTTACCTACTTCTTAAACTATGCATTATTTTTTTTAAATATTATCACAATAGATTAATCAATGGTTCATAGATAATTAAGATTAAAGTGAGTACTATATGTACCACAGTCCATTTAGCAGTCTTTAAGAATTCAATATATTTGCTTTCCAATTGTTTCACTACTACTGAGTGTTAGAAATAACAAATAAGACATGGCAAAAAATAAGGTGAGGCAATGAATGAAGGAAGACAAGTATCAACAAAGAATCTTTGGGTGGAAAGAATTCAAGGATGTAGTATTTTACTTACGTACAAACCTATACAGAGCTTACTTGATAAATTATAGACATATGGCATGAATATAATGTACAAACAAATATTTCCTGACAGTTAGTAAAGATGAAGTAATGAATATGTAAAGTATTAAACATTTAATGATAGAGTCAGGTAAAAGAGGGATCTAATGTATATTAATGGCAAATAGCAAGCACATTTTTCTCAAAAGACTTCAGTTGCTGGTTTACAATAATAAATAAGAAAAATCCATAGCATTTCTTAAATTTCAGAATAAAATCATGAAACATTGCTACAAACCATTTTATGAATTTCTCAGACGATACTGTAATAAAACAGTAATTATGAACACAACACGTACTGAACCTTATTAATTACTATTAGGAAATTGTATTGACCTTGCTGCATGATTGGGTAGACCTGCACGAAGGTATAAACGTAAGGCTGCGGTAGAATTTCCTTCACTCTCCTTAAGTTTGGCAGCTTGTTCTTCCCTGCCTGGCTCCTTTAACCATTCCTCCCACTCCAATTTCAGCTTTCTTGCATTTTCATGGTCACCTCTCTGACTTGCTAAATAAAATGCTACAGGAAAAACAGCAAATAAGAACTTTTGATTCAAGATGACACATGCTAAAATAACAGTGGCTTGCCAAGTTATAAAAGCTCTTCAAATTAAAATTCAATGTATTTCAGTGAATTTTCAAGATGTTTTTATTTGAACTCATGTATCTATGAATACATTTCTGGTTAAAAACATGGACTAATGACACATACCCTCCTCCCATCTATTCAGCTTCTTGTACATATTCAAGGCCTTTTCAATTTGGTTCTGCTCTAAATATATTGATTCTGCCAATTTAAATTCCTTTTTGAAGATTGCAAGTCGAGCCCAAACTTCTGGGCATTCAGCATGCTCTCCTAAAATAATTTTGGAGAGGGAACCCAGTGAGAGATATTATTAAAATTATTAATGATTTTGTTGAACATAGGTGGAATCTAACAGAAAATATCTGCAGAAAATACTACAAATAAAGTTTATACATTTAATATAGAATTTTTACAGAATTAACTTCATCAAGGTGCTACTGTAAGTGTATAGGCTAGTGGGTAGAGAATTCAACTAATGATTAGAGAGCTTGTATTAAAATCAGGTGGATGATGCCAGTAGCCTTCACCCTACTAGTTTGGGTTGAGTTTGTCATGCATTATCTCTTTGTGAGAAACTAAAGGTAGCACAGATTATGGAACTAGCCCATATACCCTGATG
Source organism: Hetaerina titia (assembly GCA_037158775.1). NCBI lineage: Eukaryota > Metazoa > Arthropoda > Insecta > Odonata > Calopterygidae > Hetaerina > Hetaerina titia. The sequence goes on along the minus strand of CM073776.1, from coordinate 44,732,833 downwards.
CACACATTTCACACAGGATATACTTAAAGCTCTAAATTATACTCATAAGACCTTTGGGATGATAACTGTGGTTGGTAAAGGTGCTTTCTGAAATTTTATTTAGAATTCCAATATTAATATTACAATTATTTTGACTGTAAACCTTCAATTTTGCACTTCCTCATTTTTAAGTATTCCCCCATTTTATGCACCTTTTATTATATTAATTTTATTATAGAACCCCAGCTAAATCATTTTATGAACTCTGCTAATTTTTATCCAATTTCATGTACATTCAAACTTAAGGCTTTCCCTGAATTTCTTGAAGATCAAATATACTGAGAGTTACCATACATATCATATTTTTTGCAATACAAACCATGTTCTCTGGAAAACTCTTCTTCAATCCCTTCAGTCTCCCTCAAGTAATGTTCAGCAGCAACATCTCCAATGGCTGCATAGCAGCGTCGTGCTACATGAAGCTGTTTGCTTTCCAGAGCCAGGGATGCCAATGCTCTCCACATAGCCTCTGCCTCACTAGCCGTTCCTCCACCAATCCCATCAAGGCCTTCTAGGTAAGCCAATGCTCGACTTAGATCTCCATCTTCCAATGCTGTTCCAAACTCAACAAGGCCTTCATCTAATGCATATCCCAATTGTCGTCCACCTTCTTGAACTATGACCTGATTTCAAAACAAAGATACTGATATAGTAAAAAGACCACAGACTGGTCTACAAGATATTTTAAGTTCCAGCCATACATTTACTTATTATATTAATCTAAATAGGCATTTAATCATTATTTTTGTGAATAAAATAAAGAAATATTAACTAACCAAAAACTGTCATCATTCAAAATTATTACAAAAATGTGTAAGACTATTATGATATCATAACTAATATTACTCATACATTCAACCAAAAAATTATAAAAAGTAAACAAAATTATTTATGCTACCATCTCTTGCAAAAAAAGACCAGGGGAAACTTAAAGATAGCATACAATATGGTATGACTTGGAAAATTGGTCATTGAGGCAATAAGATGAGCATATTTTGGAGACTTTTGAGATATTGGGCATAGAGGAGAAGATAAAAATTAAATTTTAAGGATAGAAAAACAAATGGGGATGTCTACAAATGGTAAGAAAGGAGAAAAGGTCTTGGAGAAAAATTCAAAGAAGGCAGAAAAAGTGGACACAGGACATGTCAAGTGAACAAAATGTTGAGGACTGAGATAGAAGGAATAATGTTCCATAAATGACAAAAGTCATGCTTGAGAGAATGAAGGAAGGCAGGAATTATGTAGAGTTGAAGAATAGTTTACTATAACATAGACTTAAAGAGTAATTATTTAAAGTCATGTTAGGTGGAGCTCCGATATATAGCAGTGCTTAGGTAGTGAGTGGGCCCTTCGAAAATCTACTTTGACCCTCTTCACATTTCATTCTAATAATAATTATGATATCATTATTTTTCCGCAGAGATACAAAAACTTCTGAATGGTGATGTTCATTTTAGCCATTCATTGAATGAAAACAAGAAATGAAGGCATAAGGTATTATAATGTCATGTTTATACTTCATTGATGAGATTTGTTTCTGATTGTATATTGACAATATGCCTTGTATTTGTTGAAGGTAGTTGAAAATTGTTGAGTAAATAACATACTATTACATATAATTAGATTTTTCTTAATAATAAATTCTTGCTTTGGAAATAACTAATTATGATATTCAATACTCTAAAATTTATAAATATTTTATTTTAGTTAGATTATTAGGTGATTAGTTCAAAGTACATCATAGGGCAAATACTTATATTGTAAACACATCGTAAAGTGAGGACAATATGGTTTTCAAGGATCATTTAAAGACTATTTCTAGCCACTAGATTGCCTTTGATGATGATGACCTCAGTGTCAATACTTTCTATATTTTACATCCTTCCCTAAGTTATATCGTATTGATAGCACTTCTATGCCCTCAGCAAACTTCTCTGTTAACACCCATAACTCACATTAATTCATTTATCAATGCTAACAATGTAGCACCATAGATAGTAAACTTTGCCTGGATATCATGAGAGTTTTCACTCAAAAGTTGGAACCCAGTGAAACTACACTCCTCAACCTTACAGTGGAGTGCATATCTTCAATAAACTTTCATTTTTTCAATCATCTGAAAAAAATGACTACGAATAATTAAGGAAATTCCTTGGAGTGACAATAATTTACTCAAATTAAACATCTGTAACTCAAGAAAACATGACTTATGAGATCATCATTACTATGTATAATTATAATTGTTACCATTAAATTTATTTGTATCACAATTATGTATAACTTTTTAAGCTTTCTCAGGAATATAAGCCAATTTGATTTGTTCATATAAAAGCAAAACTAAGTATCATTTTCAATGCAAAAATTTAAGAGTGTAAAAATCCTTCGATTTGACCGGGATTCAAACCCGGATCCCTTGATGTCCGGCTGAGTGCTTTAGCCAGTTAAGCTATCGTGGCATCCTCTTACACTCCAAAATTTTGGGGGCTATAAAGAAACAAGTATCACTTAACTGTTGCAAATATGTTTTTTGCCACCGTGTATTTGTTTTGAAATTTACCAGAATGTGCACTATTTAGGAAAACATCTTATCTAAATCTTTGTCTAAATTATCGAAGGACAACCATTTAAGTCATAATTTACAACATTCATTTCAATGTTTCTTAAATTGGGAATTATTTATTAATATAAAATGAGAAATTTAAAGTGCATATCAAAATATGTGCTTAACCTGAACTAACCTCAGTCTTCCCATTTGATCTTATCACATCAATAACCTCACCATTGATGGGCACTGTAGCCACTCTCTCAGGGGAATCAATTGCATACCAGATGCATAGGCTTGTTCTGGACTGTGCCACCACAACATCACTTCCAGGAACCCACTGGTTTTGATGTAAAATAGACAATGAATTAAGTTAGGCATATAAACAAACAGGATATACATTTTAACCTTTAAAAGTGAAAGTGCCTCAGGAGGGGAATGATATTCTTGAGTTCAAGAATATCAACATGCATTGGGTCATTACATGAAAAAAAAAAAAATATATATATATATATATATATATATATATATATATATATATGTATATATGTATATATATATATCATACATCATACATAATACATCATGAGTAAATAAATGTATTCATTGCATACATCATGAGTATTAGTAAAATTAATACTGGGATAAACTTTGTGGTAAATTAAAATGAAAAATTAGATTTTAGTTAAAATTCAATGAGAAATACAGCATATATCTACCAAAGTATTAAATAAATTGAAAAAAACTTCAAGGTATTCTAGTGTTTAGGCCTCTTTGGAGGTGGAAACTACCAGTGAAACAAAAAAATAGCATGAAAAACATTTAATACATTTTGCTAACAATTTATGATCCATGGAGTTAAATTTAAACTGATCTAATACATTTTTAAACTTTCATGCAATGGCATCTTTGATCTTAAAATAAAGAAAGTATTATTTTCCTATAATTTCTGCCTTATTGTCATTAACAACCAGTTCAAAGTGAGGGCTGACAAGGGAGGCATAAAATACCTTCTGCTGACAGTGAGTATTCACTATATTGCACCTATTTAAAAATTGGGTCATTTTACAGTCAGCGTATGATTTATACAATTATGTGCAAAAATTACTAATAATGTATTTACATTCCCTTTTCATTATATGGCAGCTTTGGGGTCTGCCATATCAGAAATAGTAATGAAATTTACTGGAACAATCATTCAATTCATGGAGTTGCAGATGCATCATAGGTTATTCTTCCATTACATCACACATATGGAAACATGTATAAATGAGATTTGAACCACAATATTTAGCACAGGATTACATTTAAACTTCAGGAGAGCTAGCTGGATGTGAAGCACACAACACCTGGTCCAATCAGAATAAATTACTATACCACATTTGCTTGGAGCAAATGATGGGGCTTAGATTGGTATTATTACATTTTTTCAGAGACCAATTTAAACTTCCATCAAACTGCATAGACACCTCAAAATTGGTCCCCTCATAGAGTAAGTATACATATAAAGACTGCTAAATCCCATTTCACTTTACCTGAAGTAGCCAAGGTGTGCCCAGTGGCTCAGCCTAACCATCCTTAAAAATCAGTATGGCCAGTGACTAAGAATTTTGTTTTTTCTTCTGGACTTTTATGCTTCTTTTATTATTCATGAAAACCATTAGAAATCAGTACATCATTTGTCTGTTTTTTTTACTATTATTTTTTTATTCATTTCATGATACTAAATACATTATCTCATATTGTACCACGTGACTTGGTGTGAGTACATTATCTATAACTTTTGGTTTAGTAAGATTTCTCGGGAGCCAAACATCAGAATATTAAAAAATTAGTGGCTGGTTCTCAATATTCAATTATTACAAAAGTTGAGCATGTGTTCACCATACTTATTATGAAGAATATTTATAATTGAGATATAAACTTAAGTAAAATGTATGAATTCATACCTGAACATAAGAGCAATGAGGAAGTAGCATGGTAGGCGGAGATGTTCCATGACATGGTACAGGAGAGAGACAGAGGCAGAAACGATGATCACGGAACAGCAGCCGCCTTCCAGTTTCATCCAATTCAAGCCAGTCTACGCGCGAATCATGAGAAATCTGTCCAAGGCTTACCCCTGTGACCAGATCCACTGAAATGGCATAGCATACCATAAATATCAATGGAGTAAGTACTGTTACTTTCAATACACTGAAGTTTGTGTTTAAATTGGACGAGACCACACGCAATTCCTAATTGTGTGCCAAAAAGCAGTAAAAGCCATACATTTAGATATCAGCGCATCATTTAACCAAAATTTTATATAATTAAAAAAAATTTTTTTCATGATCCAAATGTGTCAAAGATGCATAGCAAATGTATTTTCTCAAAATGTACCAATGAGTTAGACATATTGTAGTTCATAAATGTTAGGCATGTATTCATATGAAAGCCATTCAATTGGACAATGAAGAAAGAAAAGATGAAGCTTAATTAAATAGAAATCTACATCTACATAAATATCCTGCAAGCCACCAAAAAAGGTGTGTGGCACCATGAGGGAAGGGCAAGGGATGAGGGGGTTGGGGTTATCAAATAGGTGAGGAAAGGTGGAGGAACCTGTAAGAAAAAAATTTTTTTTTCATACATACATGCATATACATTTTTATATATACACATACATACATATATGCACATACACAAACATATATATACATACATATCCTCATGCAGTCCCTAACCTGTATGTTAATACTTATTGTAATGAACTAACTTCTGAGGAATTTTGACTACAAACAGTCTGGTCCCTTATTGTTCTTGGAAAAAATGACATTTTAAACCTGTCAGTTTTGCAGTCTATCTCTCTAATCTTATATTCATGATCCCTTCGACCGTAATACATAGGGGTTCGTATTATATCCTTGATGTCATCAGAAAAGGGCCCATCTTTAAATGTTTTTAATAAGTTTAATCTATATTGTAAACGCTGCTGCGTAAGAGAATCCCAACATACATTATCTAGCAAAGTGGATACGCTGCTGCGTTGGTCATAACAATGTTTGACAAATCCAGCCCCCCTCCGCTGAACTCGATCTAATTCCGAAATCAAATTTATATTTTGAGGATCCCATATACTGGCAGCATACTCTAGGTGGGGCCTGACCAAGGCAAGGAAACATCATTCTTTCACTTTTTCGTTTACCTAGCACTCTTTTCACAAATCCCAATTTTTTAATAGCACGACCGCATATTTCTTGTATGTGTTTTCCCCAGGACAGATGGTGAGTAATTGTTACACCCAAGTATTTAAAGGAATCTACCCTCGCGATTTTGGTTTGTTTTACTTTGTAACTATAAGGGAGGGAATTACTCTTTTCGCAAAAATGTATTACTATGCATTTTTAAAAATTTAATTCCAATTGCCATGTATCGCACCAATTTTGAATTGCATCAAGGTCGTTGGCTAACACGACTCTGTGTTCGTGACTTCGAATGTCCCCACAAATTACTGCATCATCGGCGAAAAGACGGAGCTTGCTATTAACTACGGTACTGAGGTCATTTATGTAAATAAGAAATAGGAGGGGGCCTATGACACTTCCTTGCGGTACACCCGACGTGACCTTGACAGTATTGGATGATACACCGTCCAGGACGACTGTTTGGACACGATCACTTAAAAATTGAAATAATAGTGCTCAATAAAACATACAGCATACAAGGTCTGTTCAAAAAGTATCGCCAATTTTTGGATTTTTGTGGGTTTTGAATATTTGATTTTCAATTTTTTTTTGGCATTATGTTGGTAATTATGTCTCTCACTTAAACCGATAAATTCGGTCATTTTGAATGTTCAGTTAATTGTTGACAGCTGTTTTGGCTTGTCTTTGATTTTTGCCTGTTCCAAAAAATGGAAAAATATTTATTTCCCTATATAGTCTTGTTGGAGGGAGTTAATGACAAGGACGTTGTTTCAGGAGGTTAAGAAAAGACTCATAAAAACTTTGATATGGAGCGTAGCTATGCACGGCGTGGAAACGTGGTCATTGAAGCAGGAGGATAGACGTAGATTGGAGGCTTTTGAAAAGTGGGTGTGGAGAAGACTGGAGAAGGTGAAATGGTCCAAAAGGAAAACAAATGAGGAAGTACTGGAGATGGTAGGTGAGGAGAAGGGTTTGTGGGGAGAAATCCTATGGAGGCAGGAAAAATGGATGAAAGGCGTATTGAGCAGTAGTGGAATGTTGAAGAAGGTAATATAGGGGAGAATATTAGGTAACGAGGAAAGGGCAGGAACAGGATAGGGATGTTGGACGGGATGAAGTACATAGAGATGAAGAGGGACCTGATGTAGAGTATGCTTGATTGTTTTTTTTTGGAGTCACAAGATATTTATTTGAAAGTAAACCTACCTTAACCGGTATATTACCTTAAAAAAAATAGCCTCGTTATACTGGAACAACATCTCATGGAATTTTATATTTAAGGTGTAAAAAAGTATTTAAAATTTTCCATCCGCAAATTCATGCTCCACCCTGGCATACATGTAGTGTCCCATGAATTTTCAAATGAATACATTTTTCACACCCATTACATTGTAAATGATAAACAAAATTTTCAATATGTATTATTGTGGATATTAACAAAATGCATGCATTCAAACAATTTACCTATGCATATAGTCTTGAGATCCACAAGATAGGCCAGTTTTTTGTAATCTTCTACACCAGCAACCTGTCTTTCATTTATTCTAATACTAATAACATGTGGATTCATGAATTCCATCCTGAAAGTAAAAATGTAAACAAAATTCTATTGAAATAATATTTCTATTGTCTCTTTTGTTTCTATCAACACTAACAGCATTGATGGAATTCTGCAGTGCACAAATATTTAGACATTGAAATGATTTGTGCATGGGAAATTCTAATTAATGAGTTTTTAAAGTTATTTTTAGCTGTTCTTGAACTAATGCCCTATATTTTTTTAAATAACATCCTTACCGAAAGGAGGCCAAAATCCCATTTTCTCCATATTCAATGATGCTCATTTCCCCTCCAATGAACACCATGCATACATTTGGATTATCAAAGTAGAACTTTTCTTTGTCTCCATCATCATTTCCTCTTCTATAATTCCATTGAACTTCACTTCGAAGATTACGTTTAAGATCGCCCAAAAGAAGTGTCTGTGAAGTTCGTGCCACTACGTAATTGTCTCCAGGTCCCATCACTTTCACATCTCTGATTTCATACCCATTTTGTGACCTCAGCACAACACCTTTCTCAGTAGCTGTACCCTCTGTACCCCCTGTTCCCTCAAGTTGCCGTACCAGTACTTGACTGGGCCCAACATACGTCATTTCAAATTTGCTACGCCATATTATTCTCCTGAAATGAAAAAGAGCCAACAATAGTGATTATTCCAATAGATTTAGCTACCATAAAATATAGACTGATTCTGAAAAATAATGCTGCACAAAATACTTAAATAACAAATTTTCTTTGCCAAACTTGTGTTAAAAACTTATGTAATTCACTACTGAAAATATTAAATTCCACAATAAAGTATGCATTATTTATTCAATCACCTCAGCACAGTCTCAAATATGTCTACACTTCCACAGAGTCCGCCAACTGCAAGTCTTGATCCATCACGTTTCCAAGAGAGAGCAGTGACAGAATACAGGTTTTGGATATTTTTGCCAGGTCCTTCTTCCCAAGTTCTTCGGTCAGGACTCCAGCTGTATACTCTAACCCTATATGTATTAAATGAACCAATTCTTAACCAATAAATAAACCAATCATCTAATACAATTGGTGGGCTAAATTACACCAAGCACTAGTGCTTTCAGTAAAAATGCAGATGCCATTTGAGTAGGAAATGGTATTAGGGTAACATTTGAAAGAGAAGGGGAATGATTTCCTCAAGAAATGAGGATCAATTCAATTCAACAATGGCAAGGAAATGAAAAAGATAATTTCTTTTTTCTTATTTTATCCCATTCAACTTTTGAAAGATTTTTCCCCAATTTCTGCAGAGAGATGATTAGTGTTGTACAGTGACCTCTTTAATAATATTGGCATTAAAATTGTTAAAACAGGTCAATTAGAATTATTTTTATGGGATCTGGAAAAGCAAAGAAGGAACTCATTGCCTATTAGCATTACTTGCATTTATGTTAATGTATATGCACTTATGCACAATTATTTTTTATGAACATCATCAAAATTTCTGTTAACTTGGATATTTGAAAATAAAACTATTTTGATTTTTGTAGCCTTTCAATCTGCACCAGAGCATATATATAACTAACTGACAGGTATTCCATGCAGGCTTCCCAGAGATTCTGGTTTTGAATAAAATGAAATCATTATGCCTAGTGTCATTTGGAATTACAATTACATACAACTTAGCATGTGAGTTCTGAACTAAATAATGAGGGCTTTACACTATTAACTTCTGTAGACTTCCACATATAGAATTTATTAAACGACCCGGGTTTCATCGCTGAGCGACATCATCAGGAATTCTATATGTGGAAGTCTACAGTGTTTCAATTTTTTTACCATGAAGCAATTCCACAAAGTTACGCCTGAAACCATTACTTCTATTAACTTCTGTTTATGAAAGAAAATCAACGAGGTATAAAATCGACAGGAAAATTTTTACCTTTGCTTATTATTATATTCATCCATACCTATTGTAACTACCAAGAGCCACTGCTTGCCCACTGGGAGAACAACAAGCCACATTGAAATCAGCAACTTCATCACTGCTATCATCATTGGCATAATCTAAACTTTGTTCTAATTGTCCATTATTTCCATATATACAGAGCTTGCCATCACAGCCTGCAGCAAAAATGAAACCCAAGGGCCAAGCAAGAGCATACGGTGGAACTTTATGGACAGTAATACGGCCCTATTGATTAGAAAACACAGAAAATTAGTAAATAAGATTTTTTATCCAACCACAAAGAAAAAAACACAGTGCAATGTGCCAGTTCTAACAAAATTTAGACAATATATTAACTTATTGAATACATTTTGGCAAGAGTTACATGTCATCCTATTGATAGACACAAAGATGCTGGTCCATATAAAATCCCAAGGAAGAAGAGCTGGATAAACCCTTAGCAGATGAAAATGACAATAGATACGTGAGAGTTTAAAGGTGACATAAAAAATTGACTGCCTGCATGTGGCAGACTATAATCATGTGAATCTGTTAAAAGAAAGCAATATTTCACAAAAGAAGTACTGAATATTATTATTCATAGTAGTCTATGGGTTAAGATAGCTTTTGATGAACCCCACTTATCAAGCACTATTATATTTCTAATCCCAACCTAACATGACACTAAATATGTACTACAGGGAAGTAGCTAAATTTTTTTCTGACAGGGAGGGGTTCTACTATCCTTAAGCTAAAGACTATCTCATTGAATATGTTTATCTAGATGGAAATTTAAGTGAACAGTAGCCCATATATTCATTTTTGATCTTGAAATGCATGCATGCTTTACGTAGGCACTCTACTATTTGAAATATTGAAATTCACGCACATGACCACACAAAGGAAGGGTTGGTTTTTCCCAGTTGGTTTCCTCTGGAGAAATGACTATTTTTGATGAAATCAAATTTTGAAAAAAAGCATGTGTAGCACATGCAAAGTGTGTACGTATAACACTTAAATTTTATGCAGTTTTCACAAATTCTATCCATGCTTGGTTCTGAGGATGCCGGTTTTGAGATTCTACCTTTTTTGACATGCCCACATATGATATTGTGTAAATAATGCATTATTAAATGTGTAAACTGAGATTTGACTTCTTGACAACGATAACATTTTGCAGAGGAATAAAAAACATGGAGTATTTGAGGGGGAATATTGGGAAACTAGGGGTTTTACAAATTGCTCATTGCTGCATGCTTACTTTCAGTACTTGTCCTATCCAACGTGCCTGATATTTTCACCCTTTACATCACTTATCCAACATTCCCATCAAACAGTCTGCAATATTCCATCATTAATCAGTAAGCCCTGCATCCATTTTTCTCACCATTGAATTTCTCCCACTAACCTCTTCCCTAGCATGCCTACACATCTGCATTTGTTTTCCTATCTGTGATTTTATTGGTTCCATATTTTGTCCTTTCCATTGCACATCTTTTGCACTGAGAGAAAATTACAGAATTCTTCTTAGTGACATACTGGAGTACATTGAGTATTTATCTTATGTACCCTTTACCTAGTTTATCTCTATAAAAGGAAGATGGGAGTCCACTGAGTCCTGAAGAGAGCAGGACAATAAGACTTTTTAAGAGCTACAGAACACTCATGTTTTCTTAGGATCACAAGGGAAATATTATAGCTCCACATTACAGTGGCAGATTGAACCACTAGGATAAAATAAGAGATGCACCATCACTCATAGATTGAAAACTTAAAGACAGCTCAAACAAGCCAAAGAATTGCACAATGTCAATAGGCATTATGCATGTAAATGAACATGTGTTTATGGATGGATGCAAATATACATTTATGTTTATCTTAAATGGCAAGTGTTCAAATAACTCCTGTCACATACCCTTATGGTAGATTGTAAAGTATTTTGTAGATGCAGATACAATTGTATCATTCATCTGCATAAAAAAACCATGAACACAGAAATCAACCTGAACTTCAGTAGGTGGGTGATGGTAGTCTTCAGTAGGTAGGTTGGTAGGTGATGGTAGAGTTCACCCACTACTAAGCCTGATGGCGTGTGAAATTCACACACCAGGGTAGGGGAGCCAATGCCTTTCCCTGTGCTGGTTATGGTTTCCCAGGAAGATCTGGTACCCAAAAAATCACATAGCTTGGGTGGAGCTGCAGGTGCCCAGAGTGCCTTGCCTGGGAATTGAACCCGGGCCCTCCGGTCAGTAGTACAATGCTCTACCCCCTGGACTACTGTGACCCACATTCATCTGCATATCTACTTAATTTTTCTGTATTCCTCCTCTGCAATTCTTCCCCTTGATTTATCCTTTATAATTGTCTTTATCAGGCTGCTGTTCTCTTTACAGTTAGTAGTAGTAGTATTTAGGGGAGGCGGCCGACGGCTAAGGTCATTTTCGCCATTAGGGGTGGACAGGAAAGGGTGAAGGGTGGAGAGTAACCTGACTTTGGCATTGGCCTACTTTTAACAAAAGGCACCAAGGGGTCCGTAGCTTAACATCCCATCTGACGGACAGTGTACTCACTCAAAGTGACCTCCACAAAGCACCTCAAGTAGAGATCGAAATACCACTGAAAAATATTCAATGCCGACGGGATTCAAACCTGGGTTCTCTGGGTGGGAAGCTAGTACGATCCTCCTCTGTACTGTTATTGTCTATTTTTCACTCCCTTAGGAATACATAAGCATGAATATTTTTTTCAGCTACTAGTCGACGTCTTATTCTAGAACACTTTTTGCCAAGGGCATAGAACTCATATTCTCCTTTATTTTGTTTGCACTGTTTCATTTTTTGCAACAAATTTTCATGTTGTTCTTTTTCTTACTTTGATAAAGAGAATCATCTTTATTTCACTATTCAGCCTGCAATTTCTTTTCCTTTGAAAACAGAATCCTTTTTAATTTTATTTCTTTATCTCACAACAAGATATTTCTTAATTTACATGGAGTTGTCACTTTTTCTTTTGCTTCACTTATTTATATTTAAGTAACATGGTGTCTGCTATCCAGCTATCATGAAATTCCCCAATTTTTTAGAAAATGTATAACGAGGACTTGTTTGCTATTTGGATACAGATTTTTTCCCACCTTTGTGATCATTTTGTTTCAGTTTTTGCCCCCAGTGTATAAGGCATTCCTTATCCTCACCATAGGCATACCTTTATAAAATAAAATGAAAACTCCTGTAGCCGTAATAAGTTAACACTACTCGTCCTGCAATGAAAACAAACTTTGTTTTCACTGCAGGATGAGTGGCGCTAACTTATTATGGCTACAGGACTTTTCATTTTATTTTATTAATTTAACAAGGGTCAATTTCTTATATTTTATAGACATACATGTCTCCTGAATGAGTCTCAGGGACTTTAAGAAGGAGTGCTAATGAGGAAAGAAAAGGAGGCAAATAAAAGAAATGCACACAGTCCAAAATAATCCTCGGTGGCACCTACTGCGCCTCATCATCACTAAATGCATCCAAACTTATTTGGTTGCATGTATGAGAAAAAATATGTACAGTGCCACAGCTACTTGAGACAGAAGGGTGAGTTATTCTGCTGTGTCAAGAAAAGACAAACAGAATTTAAGTTCTGCAATCCCACCCAGTGAACTAAAAGGTTATACAAATGCACTAGGGTCTAGAATATAATGATTTCACCTCCCCTCCTATTGAATCGTAACCCTCCCTTGAAATATCCAAACCTTGTTATCTGTACATCATCTCTGGGTGTATGGTTCATATATTCCTGGAATGCCATACATACCATGCAGAGAGGTACTTGGCTTTCCTAGTGGCGGTCATGAGGTTTTGAAGTTTGGTCAGCCATAAGTTTATTTCTAGAACATGGTCAACTTCCACATGTGATATGGCTATGTGATAATTTTACATGCTTTACCATTTCCTTAAAGCCTATAGATTTATAATGCAAGAATTTCAAAGTATAAAAATCCCGAAAAACTTCAACCTAATAAATTATTAGCAGGCATATGATAGATACACCTTCAACAGAAGTTTTTCTTTCACTCCCATATTTTGACACTATAGTAGAACTTAGGCTCTGCATAGTTTCTACCTAACCTAATTCCATGCATTTTCTTCCCTCTACCTCACTTTCCCAACACTGTATAGCTCACTATTGGCATTAAACTATAGTACAAGGGAGAATGCTTGGAAATCAAGGTAGAGGGAGGAAAAGGATAGGCATTTTGGGTAGAATTAAGAGATGAAGGAATTATGCAGAGATAAAGAATGATTTAGTTTTGTGTGGTACACAGTTTAGGGATATTATGTTTGTTAGGATGTAGAAGTACAGCAACGTGTATGAGGGTAGTTCAAAATATTCATGCAAAGTCAGAAAGATGGCACCAGAGGCATATATTGAAGTTATTTTTAGTTTTTAGTGTCACTTAAAGGGAAGGGAAAGTATCAGCAAGATTAGTATTTGCTTTTATCATTCGTTGGTGTTGAGCAAGTCAATGGATTTACAAAAAATGGATGAAAGACAATTTAGTGTGTGTGAAAAAATTTTAAATCACCTCAAAAGTCTAAAGAAATGCTTGATAAAAATTGTGGTAAAGCTACACCTCGAATATGAATTCTTTAATAGTGGTTTCAAAATTTTCAGAGTGACCATATGAGCACAAATGACACAATGTTCTGGTCATCCTGTTGACTCCATGTTGTTGACACTCCTCCATAATTTTTTTATTTAAACTATGATGATGAAAGTGATGAATGATAGAAGAGTGAAGGTGTGTAAGATAACTAGTGCTGCATGGGTATGTAACATTTTACATCAAAATTTGAACATGAAACACCTATCCTCGAGATGGGTGCAGTGACTGCTAACAGGTCACATAAAATGATATTGTGTGGCATGTTCCAAGGCTAGTTTGCAGCTGTCTCACTGAAATCTGGAGGACTTCAGGGATTGCTCATTCACTGTGGGTGAAACCGTGATACGCCACCACAAGCCTAAAATCAAGTAACAGTCCAAGCAATGGATTGCACCAGGAAGCATGCATCAAATAAGGAGATGACCCTTCCTGCAGTTGGGTAGGTTATGGAGACTCTTTTTGGGATTTCAAAGGAATAATCTCCATTGCGTATTTGGAAAATGATCAATCCATAGCAGGTGCATACTATACATCATCTTTAGATTGTTTGATTATTTTTTTTATTATTGACGATTTTTCATTATTCTTCTCTGAAGAGGCCTGCTTGGCAGGCGAAACACCTGGTGTCAGGTTTTTCGGCACTATTTTTTTCCCCACGTACACTGCATCACAGTGTACTTCCCTTTCCGTATTCCTAGTCTGTGTGAAGGGTCCCTGCCGTTGGGTTAAATTCCCCGTAAACCCTGAGTGCGTGTGTGTTTGCGACTCACAAACGGTCAATTTGCTCTGTAAATTACCGGAGTGAGGGAGTGTGTGCCGTTCCTTTACTTTTTCTATCTTTATGTCTGTTTGAGTGAAGGGTCCCTGCCGTTGGGTTAAATTCCCCGTAAACCCTGAGTGCGTGTGTGTTTGCGACTTGCGACGGTCAATTTGTACTGCATATACCGGAGTGAAGGAGTGCGTGTGGTTTTGTTTGCCTTGTCTGAGTGTGTGGTCCCTGGCGAGGGGTTTTTTCCCCCATAAACCCTGAGTGCGTGTGTGTTTGCGACTTGCGACGGTCAATTTGTACTGCATATACCGGAGTGAAGGAGTGCGTGTGGTTTTGTTTGCCTTGTCTGAGTGTGTGGTCCCTGGCGAGGGGTTTTTTCCCCCATAAACCCTGAGTGCGTGTGTGTTTGCGACTTGCGACGGTCAATTTGTACTGCATATACCGGAGTGAAGGAGTGCGTGTGGTTTTGTTTGCCTTGTCTGAGTGTGTGGTCCCTGGCGAGGGGTTTTTTTCCCCCGTAAACCCTGAGTGCGTGTGTGTTTGTGACTTGCAACGGTCAATTTGCACTGCAAATACCGGAGTGAAGGAGTGCGTGTGGTTTTGTTTGCCTTGTCTGAGTGTGTGGTCCCTGGCGAGGGGTTTTTTTCCCCCGTAAACCCTGAGTGCGTGTGTGTTTGTGACTTGCAACGGTCAATTTGCACTGCAAATACCGGAGTGAGAGAGTGTGTGCAGTTTTGTTATCCTTATTCTTTGCACCCTCCCCCGTGTCCCCTAACTAGTGCCCCCAAGAGTACGGCTTTGGGTAATTTGTATTCATTGCATTCATTCGGCCGTAGTACGTTCCCTTTTGCTTTACCATCATAGTGCCTCTTGAAGATCTATTGAAAGCTTATCCTTAAAAAGTAAACTAGTGCAAATAATTTTGGGGTTAAGGCCTCCATGGAGTGATGGTGATGATAAAGGCCTCACAGATTTTCCTGCCTAAATGCCACCGCTTATAATAATAATATTTATAATTTAATGTGTCCCAATGTACATTATAAAGATAGCATCCCTTGATATTTCTGACATGGTAGAAATGCTTAAGTGAAAATTATTTCAAATAATGTCATGAATGAAATGAATAATACCTGAAAAATGAATCACCATACAAGGAAGCCTATACTAATTTCAAAATAAAAAAGTGCATACTAACCAAAGGCTCTGGATGGGTGTCTTCAGCAATATAATACCTCATAATGGTACCATCTGCATGCCCTGAGATGAATCCAGTCCCACTTGTGCTGAAAATAATATGTGTAAACCATATGCACTAAATTAGTGCAATAGTATGAATTAAGGAAAATTCATAGCATAAAAGCAGCTATTGAATGGTCAATTTGCATCTTTGCACTTAAAAGTACATAATATTACATGTAACCAGGGACGAATCATGAGAAAAATTGACATTCTAACCTAACATGTAATACATGAAGTAAAAAGAATTCATACTGTCATATGTGATCAGATGGTATTAATTCTTATTTCATGAACAGTAGTTATGTATAAAGGACCAGCACTTAAAGGAAGAGCATTTACATAGCAAGACATAGGGGGGCACAGGCAATTTATTTAGCAATAATGATAGCTGGGATGATCAATTGGAGGATGGAGGGAAGGGCAATGATTTACTTAGGGGATGATAAGGTTGGGTTAAGAAAGAAGAGAGGCACACGCAATGTCATGGCAGAAATAAGGTCACCAATAGAGAGGAACAGAATAAAATCAGGATATATTTATTTGTTTCATAGATATTGAGATACTTGATAGAGTGAATTGGGTAGAATCATTTACACCATAAAAAAACCATAAACTCAGTATTCAACCCGAAGGTCGGTTGGGTAGGTGACGGTAGAGTTCACCCAGTACTAAGCCTGATGGCGTGTGAATATTCACACATCAGGGTAGGGGGGCCAGTTCCTTTCCCTGTGCCGATTATGGTTTCCCAGGAAGATCTGGTACCCGAAAAATCAACTAGCTTGGGTGGAGCTGCAGGTGCCCAAAGTGCCTTGCCCGGGAATCAAAACCGGGACCCTCCGGTCAGTAGTCCAACGCTCTACCCACTAGACCACCGCAACCCACATATAGAATACAATCAATACGTTGTATGTATACGGAAATTGTAAGAGGCATGGGAAGGATGAGATAGGGGAATTCATAAAATTAGTTAGGTTTGCAGATGATCAAGTTTAGTCAGTCAAAGAGTTTCAGGCATTGCTGAAGGCATTAGTAAATCAGTGTGATGGGTATGGGGAGAGAATTAATGTAAAAAAACCATGATTATAAAGTTTTTGAGATGAAGGAAGGCTAATTCAAGATTTAAAATAACATGTCATAAACTAGAGCAGGTAGAACAGTTTAACTATCTCATAAGTAAAACAGTTTCTGGCGTAACTTGGTGGAAAATCTTCATATAGACTTTATTTTTAAATAAAACCACTTTGCTTTTCCACATAAACTTTGTATTCTCACGACCCAGGTTTTGTTATAGCATAACATCATCAGGTAAACCTGATGATGTTATGCTACAGTGAGAATAAAAAGTTTATGTGGAAAAGCAAAGTGGTTTTATTAAAAAAAAGTCTCTATCTCATAAGTGTTTTGGACAAAGATGGTCAAAGTATTAGAGCATAAGAAGAATTCCATTAGGTAATGGAGCTTCCACTAGGATGAGGGCATTGATTACAGGTATACAAAGGAAAGATACTAACAAAAGACCAACTATTTGTAACTTTGATATGAGGCGTGGTTTTGTACAGAATGAAAACATGGTAGTTAAAGTAAGTTGATAAGCATAGATTTGAAGCTTTAGAAACATAGGTGTGGAGAAGGATGGAAATGGTGAATAGGATAGAAAGGGAAACAAATGAGGAAGTACTAGACATTGTGAGGGAGGAAAGAGGATTGTTGGAAGAAATCCAAATGAGGCGTGAAAGACAGATGCAGAGCATTTTGATTGACAATGGTATGTTAAAGACTGTGATAGAGGGTTGAATGTTAGGAAAGCAAGGAAAGGGGTAAGAAAAAAATATGCTGGTTGGATGGAATGAAGGGAAGAAGGAAGTATTTAGAATTGAAGGATGATTTATTGAAGTGTAGGCCATAAGGTTATGTTTTTAAGACAGGCAAAGAAATGTTTCATTTTTTAATCTGCATATATCGCAAACCTACCTTAAATTGTGGCATACCAATACTATTTTAGATTTTACCACATTGGAGGAAGAAGATGCCCTTCACTCACAATACATAGATTCATCTAATGTAACTACATCTTTATCTGAGATCTCCAGGAGGCAGAGGAACAAAAATGGGAACTAGTCCATTCACGTGAATAAATGCATAGCCCCTAGCTAAGCTTCACATTAACTCATGATCTTCATAGCACAAGTCAAAAATCACTTAATGGAGTTTCAAAATGATTTTGTATGAAATATTATTTTTCAATCTCAGTTGGCATATGTAATAGTCAAAGTTGCAAGAGTGCACATGATTACCATTTTGAGAGCATTGTTACAGAAATGTTTGAACTCTTATTGGTTAGATTGCCTAACTTAATAACTTTGGCTTTTACTACAGAAATGAACATTTGGCAAAATGCAAACCAAAGATAGGATAAGTCTGAGGATAAAAAAATCACTAAGCTTCTCACTATGCAAGGAAAATTATAATCTATTTCTTTCAATTTTTTAAATTCAGAATTATTCAAAATAGACAATTAATTGAAAAGGTGTATAACTTTTGGTAAAGTTCATTTAATTATCTGTCAGTCACACAATTATGTTTGAGTCACATGATGTGATTTCCTTGATCATGAATCAAAGTCAATGCTCACGGCAGAGGTACTCAGATGGGAAAAAAGGCCTCCACAGAAGTTGTGGCATTGCTCTTATGAATGTGTTTAATATGCACCCCTTTATATATACATGAATATGCTCACTTGACTGCAATTGAAACCACAAATGAATCTGTGGCATACAAGGTCTGAGAGCGATTGCTCCTGATATGACCAGCTCGAACTTTCCCATCTGCAAGACCAACAACAATGGGACCCTCACTTGGCCAAGCAAGGCATGTTACAGATGACTGAAGAGGAAATTTGTTACAGATGACTTTCTTCTCTCCCCTAGTTTTTAGAAGAAGGAATGCATTGGGAAAATAAATCACACCTCATCAGACATTTAAAAAAAAATATTTATCCAAACTTACCATTCTTCACCAACTTTGTATACAAAAACGATATTGTCTGACTGACCAACAGCAATTTTTGTGGAATCAGGAGAAAATGCCAATCCTGTGATAACATAGCTCTTTTTTCCAAACTGCAAACAACATATTTATTTATTTAAAATAAATTCGAAAACATCACTTCAGACTTTACATCGGAATTTCAAAATTTAATTATTAATCCGTGAGGTTGCAAATGCATTTGATAAAAATTAGGAAACGGAATTAATTCCCACCTTAGCATCAACTGGTTTACTTGGAAATTTGTCCTTTTTATCACCAACTTCATCAAATAACTGCACAACACGATCAGAAGAGCAAATCGCGAGCTTGAGGTTGTTTGCAGCCCAAGAAATTGCTGTAATTTTATCTGGACATTCCTTCGAAGAAATAATTGATTAAAATTAACCGTAATTTATTTTTAGAACTGAGCAACCACTTAAAAAAATCTTACTTGGGCTGGCAGCACATTTTTCAGGTGCTTAAGTTGCATTTTTTAAAAGTAGCAGTTTAGCAACTGATTTCAAGATTTTCTACTACTCCTATTTCCAATTTATTTTTCTGCTGTATCTCTGTGAACAGGTTCTTATGAAGTAGTAAACTGGGGAGTACATTTAACTTTCACATATATCAGAACACGGTTTTAAAATGTGATTTAACGACATATCATTCACCAAAAACCTGTGTCATTCATTATTGATTTATTGTCTAAACAAATCGCTACACTGAAGCACCCAAAATTCCGGCATATTGCACTAATTTCAAACAATGTTCAGAGTAAATAACTTTTTTTAAATAATATAAAACAATTACAATCACTTTTCTTGGAGATAATTGTAATATTAGCCATGAAAAACTGAAACGTAATACAATAGCAGTTTGAATTCATGTTTAAATGACGCTCTTTAAACTTCTATTGTCATACAGCTCTGAAGGTATAAGCGAGATATCGAATTATTTTGTTTCAAAGTCAAAGAGTTTCGTCAATTTTTATCTATAATTTCAAATTGAAGCCTATCGTGTGGTTATATGGGTGAATATTTATCAAATTTAGAGTAATTTATGATTGAGTGATACCATTTAGTTCATTTTATGTTCTTGTCAGTTCAATTTGAAGATTGCGATCACTGCGGTATATCGTTGAACACGTAGTTGCTGTAGCGGATTTTATGGATGCCCCGTTGAAGCATGGATTGTGTTGTGCCATGGACTTACAAGTTAGTTCAACGTAGATTTTTCTTTTCTTGTCAAGTTAAAAAAATGTTAACCTAGATACTGTAAACATTATTGTAGTTTATAGTAATAGTATACTGTACTAACGGTGGTTCAGCACCGTATAAAACGTTCTCCGGCTCTACTGTTTTGAGTGAATACTTTCCGAAAGCATGGTCATAATGACTTTCATTCTGCCTTTATCTTGTCACACCCAAAGTCAAGGTATTTTAAATCCTTATATGTCCTGCTGAAATGTTGTTTTTAGTCCACGTAATTGGTTATTTCTCATTAATATTGGCGGGGATAAGACGTCAACTAAATTATGACGTAAATGTGAAGGTTTTGTTTGCTGTTGAAAGCACATTTATGAACTCGTTTTAAGTCCCATCACAAAAATCTAGTTTAAACAAATAAATAACACCAATGTCTTAATACTTCTATGTTTCATTCTTAATTTGCCGTAATGGTATTAGTTTTAACGATAAAAATTTTGATCTGTTCATGAGATAGTAGTAGTTTTTAGGGGAAGGGACCGACAGCTGAGTTCATTTGTGCCATTAGGGATGGGCTGGGAATGATGAAGGGTGGAGAGAAACCCGGGTGCTGTATTATTACCCTTTTCTTAAGGAAAGGCGCCAAGGGGTCCGCAGCTTAACGTCCCATCCGACGAACTGCGTACTAACTCAAAGTACCCTCTATAAAACACATCAAGTAGAGATCAGGATACCACTGAAAAATATCTGCCAACGCCGGGATTCGAACCCGGACCCTCTGGGTGGAAAGTCAGTACGTTAGCCACCGTCGTTTATGCGTTCGGTTTCCATCCATTACCAACGAAAAATGTGTTTTTGACTACCCGTAAAGGATTTCTGAATTGTATCATAGCATTTTTCTAACCTGGTAAAGATTTCAAAGACTTTTGTTAGTTATTGATTTTTATTTTAAAATAGTTTACTTAGCGATTGTATAATTGCATGTCTTATCTTTCACTTGTGGTCATCAGTTTTACGTTTCCTCCTGGTTAGGGAATGCTTCAAGTTAGGCCATGCTCAGATGAAAGAATTCCTCCCATCTCCCCTCAGGTTCATCTTTATATTGAAAGAATGATTGCTTTATGTACATTTCAGGGAGGAGTGGAAAGCAGTAGGTGAACTAGTCTACAGTCAAGATGTTAAGAAATTAAAGGAAGCGTATAGGGTTCTAAGAAGCTGGAAGTCCAGGTACTTTGCTTCATTGTTTTTTGTGTAACTCTTAATTTCCATGTATCTCGTTGATAAAATTTTCCTTTGTAGATGTTTAAAGCTTCCTGCCGGAGCAGAATGTACCATAATTATTTTGGAGGCACTTCTTCTTGAGAGCGAAATGAAAGATATCCCAGGAGTTCATAGTCACAATATACTGGCATCATGCTATGCTATGGCCCTCACCCGGTAAATTATTGGTTTTTGTCCACATAATTTGTTATTGCAATGTGATTTTCAATTTTTTGTGATTGTGATTATTAGCACTTCAAGATATTCAGTATTTTGCTGAATGCTAGCACTAAAACTTGAGCGGTATTCGTAGTGTAATTGGTGAAGTTGTAACTTTGCAGTATGCAAATGTGGATGACTAATTGTAATTTTTTTCATTGTTTTAGTTTCTTGAACCTTGCAAGTAGTTTTGAGAAGGAGAAAACATATTTTTCAATGTACAGAATTGCCCGCCACTTAAATTTGCCGGAGTGGATTGTCAATATAAGGCATCAGTCTTCCCATGGGCTCGAGCTTCCCTCTCTGGTTGTCCTGAAGGCTGGCTTAACATTGGCATTAGATTGGCTTGATGTAAGTTCATTAATTTGTATATATATATATATATTTTTTTTAAGGTAATCTACCGGTTAAGGTAGGTTTTTAGATGGACACAACTATCAAATAAACATTTTGTAACTCCAAACAAAACCCAATCCGGCAACCTAATCTACATCAGGTCCTTCTTCATCTCTCTGTACTTCTTTCCTCCCTTCATCCCGTCCAACATCCCTATCCTGTTCCTGCCCTTTCCTCGCTTGCCCAACATTCTCCCCTCTATTACCTTCTTCAGCATTCCACTACCGCTCAATACGCCTTTCATCCATTTTTCCTGCCTCCATAGGATTTCTCTCAACAAACCCCTCTCCTCACCCACCATCTTCAGTACTTTCTCATTTGCTCTATTTTTTCCCCTCCTATTTTAATGTTTAGCTTAGCCTTTTTCTTTCTGGAAAATCACATAACTTTGTTTTATTAATAATGATTCTCATCCCATATTTATCACACTGAACCTCCAATTCACTCAGCAATGCTTGCAACCCCTTGGCTGACTGAGCAACTAATGCTTGGTCATCAGCAAACCTAACTGATTTTACGAATTCCCCTCTGACTTTCATTCCTACCTCCAGTTCTTCCCATGCCTCTTTAATCATTTCCTCTACATATACGTTGAACAGCACCGGTGACAATGGGCAACCCTGCCTTACGCCCCTTCCTAACACTGCCCATCCTGACTCTCCGTTCCCCACTTGCACCTTAGCAGTCTGAGATATGTACAGGTTGCGGATCAGTCTCCTGTCCCTCCAATCCATTCCTATTTTCTGCAATACATGCATTAATTTGTATATATAATTCCTATATTCATTTCAATATATATTTCTAAACATATGGTCTGGTCATTCTGTCACTTGGACATTGTTAAATTACCTGATGTGAGCATATCCTGCTCACTCTCTTTATACATTATATCTTTCATAAAAAAATTTTTAATACTCTGAGGTACGAAACCTTTGGGAAGAAGATTAATGATATTATTTAACCCAATGAGAAGGAAGAGTGGAGGAAATTAATCCAAATTAACTAGGAGGGTAAAGAAATGAATCATTCATTCCAAATTACATTGAATATTTGTGAAAATTTGATATTTCGTTTTATATTTCTTTACCTGGTTTAGTTGGTAAAAAAACTGTGCATAAATTAAATTCGTGAATATATGTACGAATATTTTTGACTAAGTAACCTAGGTGTAGCAACATTTTTGTCTGGTCAATAGTTGATCACCTTTTTGTCCTAGCATTTAATTATATTTTACATTTCTTCAAAAATGTTGAGGATTCAAAACAATGAGATCCAGGATTTTGTTCTGGATCCAGTTCTGAGAAGAAACCTGAATCCACCCACTTATCTATTTTAGTGATGAAGTCTGATCAAAAAACCAGAGAAATTGATTAATTCACAAACCAGTAACTCGGACATATCTGCTTCTATCTTTCTTGAACTGCCTCAAGCTCCTTTTGATTCGGTCATGTTTCACATTCATTACTTAACTGTTTGTTTCATGTCCATTTTCAGAGGGAATATTGGAAAAGTGGGCAGAGCCAGAAAAATTTGGAATCCTCTAATTCATTGCTTGCTAAATTTAGGCAGAGGTTTTCATCTTTAGTTATAGCCTATCAAGATATAATGAAGCTGAAAATGAGTAGAAATAAATGGCAACGAGAAGACATATTCAGTTTGGATTCCATCATGAAAGCATATGTTATCCCTAATGATAATGACTGGCAGTTGGAGTATGGTTCCAATGAAAAAATTGTGGAGGAAGTCCCCAGGACTTTGAATGAGGGCCTGGTGATCATTGTTAATAAACTGCTGAAAATGCTAAAAGCTGCAAAAAAGAAATCTCTTGACATTGGACTGCTGTTGGAGCATTTCCTTTGTGATTCACTATTTTTGCCTACAGAAGATGCATTAAACCTCTACTCAGGTAAGTTTATGTGCAATTGCTACATTTTGAAGGACCTTGAGTATGGTCGTAAGGAAATAAAGGAGATGATGGATGAGTTATAGCAGATAGCAGCTAAGTAACCCACTTATCAATATGCAGACATGCCAACTCTCCCGATTTAAGCAGGAGACTCCCGATTTTTCCTTCTTACGTTCTTGATGAACTGTTCAAATTGTGTACTTAGCTTAACATGTTAATAAAGTGTGACATTCATTAAAAATTGGCAAAGTGTCATAAAGGGATTAAGGTGCCATGCAAATATTGTGGTAATTAAAAGTGATTACTTCGTGATACACTTCTAAAAATCTCCCGATTTTTCATTTTTGAAAGTTGGCATGTCTGAATATGTATAATTAGTACATTATTCAACTCGAAACATTTTTTCAAAGAGATATTAGATGCAGTTGTACCAGTCAAAAGGTGATAAGGTTGGTCAAAAGATGACTGCTCAGTATTGCTCCCAATTCAATTGTATTTCCTCTTGATTCAGTTGATTTACCTACTTAGTAAATGTCCATGCAGATCCCCTCCTTTGCCTTGACCAGGACCACAAATGATTTTTACTCTTGGCAATTTCTACATTTTAATGCATATTAGCGGATTACCCCATTCAAAGTTCCTGTTGTAGAACCTCCCACAGTTCTTTGAACCTTGTGAATTGGTGATACGATTATGAATACCTATGACATTGTATGTATGGTACTTCATCATAACATCTTGTTCCTTTCAAGCCCACAAAATTTCAAAGTGTAAGAGGATACCTTGGTAGCTTAACTGGCTAAAGAATTTAGCCAGATATCGAGGGATCTGGGTTCAGATCATGGTTAAGGTGAATGGTTTTTACACTTCAAAATTTCTGCATTTTACTTAATAATTTGTTGAAGGTATGCATATTGATATAAAATAGCATATGAAGATGTTAATATTAAGAAGAATGTACCCAGATAAAGTTCTTAGTGTGAAAGTTGTATAGGTCTGATGTAATCTGAAAACTAATATGCAATTATTTCTTTTAAAGATGACCTGGACAGAAATATACTTCCAAAGGAAATGATTATGGTGTGGTGTACATTCCTTGAAGAAGTTATTCATAAGGCAAGTTTCTTAACCACATTCATTGACAAACTAATTGACTTTAAGAGTAAACAAGAAATGCCTGAGAAGTGGGCTGCCATTTGGGTCAAATATCTTGCCAGTTTTCTTAGAAATGCACGGGTTCCAAAAAAGTCACCTGTTAAGCAGAAGAAAGGCATTGGACATCTTTCAAGAAAAGATGATGACTTCACTGGAAGAAAAGAAGGGAAACAGTTGCAGTGGACTATTATATTTGATGCAAGCTACCTACCAGAGAAGGCAGAATTAAACACCCTAATTGAGGATGTAATTAGGAATCCCAGGAAGTCAACATTGGTGTACATAAGAGAGTGAGTTTCTTACTCAGGATAGTAATAACATGGTTCAGCTAATTGCCTTCATTTTCAAATGTTTATTTCTGATCAAGCGGAATGCACAACAATAAGATATTTTGAGGAAAAATGGCATTAGGGGAAAATCAGTGAAGTCAGAGACTCAGCCATAGTTCTTAAGTGTACCATGCTATGCCATAAAATGTATGTTTTTATCTAGAAATGCACTCACAGTATAGTTTTGTAAAATATAGTGGGAAGTAGCAGCTCTTAATGCCTATGCTGTTGCATAATACTGATTAATGTGTAGCACTCATGCCCAGTGTTTCATTTTCAAAACTTATTAATTTAAAATAAACTCAGATATGTTTTGAATATTTGTGTGAGGTGGTGTGGATTTTGACGTATTATATACCGATACATTTAGCTGCTAATTATTGTTTACGAATTAGCTGGGAAAATTATATACATATACCCAGGAAAAAATAGATATGATGAATTACAAAAATATAAAAATATTTTCATAATACAGGGTGCAGCAAGATAACTTCCTTTTTTAAAAAGTTTTGTGTTTGATGAAAAGGAAGTTATGTTGCCCCACTCTGAATTATGTAAAAAGTTAAAACTATATATTTTTCAATATATTTTTTTAAGGTATTTAAAAGGTTTTAAGGTAAATAAAAAGGAAATGATGGAAGGAATGAATGGAATGAAAAGAAATAATTAAAAAACTGTTGTATTTTTACTACATTGGAAGGAAATGGGATGTCACATCAATTTTTATCGCAACTTTTGTTGCTTAAAATTGTTTGGAGTCTGGCGTACTTTTATGAAATTAATAATAGAATGAAATCACTCATCATTCCATGTAATATTTTTAGAATACTAGCCATTGTAAAGTTACCTGGAAATAATGCTGTACATTGAAATCTGGCTCCTTAAAACAAATTTTAAGTGGAATAATTAAGTGCTTTATTTATTGTTATTTTTTGTGTGATGAACAATTAATTTCTACTACATCATTTCTAGGCTTTTGGGTTTGTATGAGAAACCATTCTCAGATCAGAAGGCAGCCTTGATTGAAAAAGCCATTGAAATCCAACTTCAGATAAATAGAGATTCAGCTTTGAAAGAAATATCAGATATCAAAGTAGGTGCAGAAGAAATTGAGGAATTCTGCAGCAGTGTAAGTACATTTTAGCGGTTCGCATGGACTTTTAGCATTAGCACTTTCTTGCATCAGGAACAAAGGAATTATGCCACCAAAGTAGGTGTTACATCTGTAATTCCAAATGTACTCATACATTGAGAAACTTACTGGAGTACCCACTGGAGTGTGTTTGCTCAAAATATTTACAAGAACTGTATATGGGGACTAATCATGCTTTAAAATATCTATAATATTAGCAGCAAAAGTGAGTACTGGTAATGCAAGGTTCATACAAAATAGATGAGTTTGGTATTTCTATGCGCAAACTGCTTGATAGATCACAATTGGTGACGTGTTACCTTCTAATGTCATCTGTGAGAAGTAAAACACCTTTCCTCATGGCCCCATCTTGGCTTATGTTCACACAACATCAATTCTTGTTTGAATTTGCACATGCTTGCTGTATAAATTAATTTGTTGGATTGTGAGAATGGAGAAGCAGTGTGAGTGCATTGAATTTGGTTTTAACCCCAGGAAAAGTACAACTGAAACTTATGCAATGATTCAAGAGGCATTCGGCAATGAATCTATGAGTTGGGCATCATGTTTTCATTGGCACAAGTGCTGGACAAACCTCGACCGATGAAGAACTGAGAAGTGTATGACCAGGAACATCAACTAACTACACCTACATCAACGGTGTGAATTATTTAGTGCATGCAAACTGTAGGTTAATTGTCAGGGAGATTGCCATCAAAGTTAACTTAAATACATTGATACGTTGACATATTTTGTAATAGCTCTATTTTTTATTCACTCTGTAGAACTATGCCAATATACATGGTATGGATAAAAAGTATCAGGAACATTTTTTTCCTGTTGTGACTATGTCACAGTGAGCTTGCACTACACAGGTTTTGTGGTTGGGCATCTCGAGCTTGCACTACAGAGGTTTTGTGGTTGGGCATCTGGCGTTTAGCACGGACCATGCTCCTATTACCTGCAAGCGTTCATTCAGGCTAGAGTGTTTTCAGTGGACCCCTGTCGAGTGATAAAACACAAAATGCAGCAAACGATTGAACCATCAAATTTTGTATTGGACTAGGGAAATCGAGTGTCGAGACAATGGGCATGTTTTGCAATGTGTTCAAGGGTGAAAGCATGTCACAAATGGTAGTTTTAAGTGGCACAAGCTCTTTAAAGATGGTTGAGAGAGTGTGGAGGACAAGCCCTGAACTGGACAGCCAGAACCTAGGAAAATAGTTGCAGGTGCTAAATTCAGACCATCGGTTAAGTGTGCACATGATCGCAGATCGTATTAGCATTGATAAGATGACAGTGCACACCATTATCACTGAAAATATGGCGATGTGAAAGATCTGCACTAAACTTGTCACGAAGGTCTTGACAGAAGATGACTAAAAGCAAAGTTGAGTGTCTGCCTAACACATTAAAGAACACCCAGACTTTTTGGACAGTCCTGCTTTGACATGAGAAGACTATTTCCTATCCCCAAAAGTGAAATCCTCTCTCATAGGGCCCCACCATTTGACCTAGAGTGCCGTCAAAGAAGCATGCATACCCTTAAGGACCTTCTTGAATCTAACTACCAAGGAGCCTTCAAGTTGTGGAAAAGCCACTGGCAAAAGTGTGTCGACACTCCAGGGATATACTTGGAAGAATTTTGAGGCATTGTAGCATGAAATAAATCTATTTTTCTTAAGCTTTTTCTGATACTTTTTATACAAACCTGTATAAACAGCCAGATAAGACCCAATAAGGCAGTGACATTTTTTTAATTTCATGTTATCACAATTTTGATCATCTTATGTGCTAATAATTGAACATTCTTATTCTGTAACTTTGCGTTATTAATAGTTTTTAATAGCAATTCTAAGTTTCAAGAGTATTTCATCCTATAAAATTTAATCTATATGAGTTACGAGAACTTGGAGAATCAGTGGTGATTCATTACTGGTTAATAATTATTCGACACTCATTGATGCCAGATATTATAGGAAGTAATTTTTTCCATGTCCAAATGGGCTATTCAGACTTTGTTGAAGTCAAATTATTAGATTTTATTGGTTAATTTCTGTGAACATTAAGACTGAAGTAAATATAAGTGACTGAAGTGTGTAGTGCAGGAATTTTTTTAAACTGGCAACATCTTAAAAAAATTAAATTTGAGTTATTTTATGGATCTCAAACTTTTTCTCAAAACATATACTTGATATTTTCAATATTTTTGTTTTAGGTATTATCACAAGCAGTCACAGTCAGTAATGGCGCAAGAAAAGATGAACTTCGTGAATTCACTGGTAAGTTAGTGCCTAAATTTTGGCCTATTTCCTGAAATGTGTGAACTAACACAAATTAATGAATTTCAACCTCGGCAAAATTACTCATGGTATTGTCAAATCTGTTGATGTAGGGGATAAGTTGGTGCATCTTCAGCAGCATAAAGAGTAGATAGGGCTAGGAATATTATGAGAGCATAATTAATTTCTATAATTGATACCTGGGCAATCAGTCACAGTTCAACACCTGAGTAATATTTCATCTTACTAAATAATGTACCTTGGCATATACAAGCCCTGTATTTTATGAGGTATTTGGTAAAAATGTATAGTTTCAAGAGTAGGGAGAAGTGTGAGTCAAGAGTGGAAGAGGTACAAGGCAAGGAGAGAACCATAAGAGCTGCAACACTCCCTTGAGTTTCCATGAGAAACATGTCATCAAGTTTAGTAGTTTTGGTGAAAGCCATAAACATTCTCATGCTTTAGACCTACAGCTATCCTAATGCCATCAGCCAAAATACAATCTTAACATACAGTCTAGAGCTTACATAGACCGAGTCTGTCAGCTCCTGTTCCAATAGTTTGATGAGGTGGGGGATGTTAAATAAGCAATTGGATTGCAGGGTTCCACATTCATGTGGCAAAATTGGTCAAAGAGTGATACTGTGTAAGCCTGGCTGTGCCTGAGTGGAGGTAAAAGTCAAGTGATCCAAGTGAAATTATGGAATTGTATACATTGTAAACAAATATTTAGCAAGAGATTTCTGAGAACTAGAGTTGGCTGTTGCTGCTTAAGAAACCAGTTAGTAGTGAACTGAGATTACAATCGATAATGAACTTGTGACAACCCAAATGGAGCATTTGAGAATGTCTTGAAACATGTATCCATATTCGGAAAACGTAAAATTTTCTAATCAGTCTTTGCAAGATAACAATGATATTAAAGGTGAACTGAATTAAATTAAGGTTTTATTTAAATTTCAACATTTAGAAAACAATTTAATGCACAATAATTTCAAATACAGCCTATAATTTAACCATGACTAGTTGGGTGGCTGAACTATGGAAAATGCATTACCATCTCTGTCTACTTTTTGATATTGATGTTTCATGGAGTGTGAGCAGCAGAAAAGATTGGGGTAACTAGTCTGAAAATGAGCATGAGGGCTCTAAAAGACATTAAAAATGCTATGAACTTTGCAATACTTGGAAGAATGAAGCATGCAGGATTAGGGTAAATAACAGCAATGGGAAAATAGTTAAATTCTAAAAGAGTGCCACTGGGGACAATAACAAATGTCTGAAAGTTGTAGAAAATTTAAGCATCCTGTGATGATGAGTCTTTCAACCCCAGTGGTCGTAGTTTGTGTATGTGACTTTTCTAATCTCTGAAAACTCATGTTGTTCTTTTACATTCAATCATTTTTCTTTAGCATTGTAAATATAGTAGGAAAAATTGAAAGTTGACACAGAAAAAAAGATCACAATGCAGATCAGTGCAGCTAATGCCATCAAGAGCATCAGGCCATGTTGTGGAAATACCATAAATGCCATTCATAATGAATACTAAATTGTTAAACTTATGACTTGTATGCTTTTAAAATGAGGGATTGAAATCTTTGCCACCATCCACTTTCATGAATTGCTCATTTCTGAAGAGTTTCAGGGGTAAATCATCTTGTATGTGTGAAAATAAATTACACTTCACATGCTGAGGCATACTTGTTTGCAGTGACATCATATTTTATCCTGTTCAGACATTTTTATTTAGCATTTCTGACTAGAGGTGTTGAAACTTGGAAGATTTTGTTCCATTACTATTTTTGTTGAATTGCAAGTCTTTAAATGCAGTATAGTGTAATGTGGCACAGAATCTATTATGGAGAATGTATCTATCCTGTAATTACTGTTTCAATTTTTTTTATTATTGTTACAGATTTTTCCCTTGACTGGGAAAATTTGCCTTTGGGTGTGTGTCCCAGCACTCAACAAAGCATTGATGCTCAACAAGATCATGAAGAGGTGGTATATTTCTTTGAATGAAGTTTTTTTGATGAGTGTTGGAACTTAAGATTTCAATGTGCAATATTTTGAAAAAGAAATTGCAAGAAGAGTCTGGATGTAATTTATTTTCTTTTTTATAATTTAATAAACCAATAATATATTTTCATCGTATGTGTGTCATATTAATCTGGTCAATTGATGGAGATGAAACTAAAAACTTGTTCAGTTACACTTTTTCAGAACATTGTGGTCAGAAAGAAGTATAATAGAAATTACTTGATATCCTTAATCTCGTTCCTATTGGAGTAGCCTCTGTCAAAATAAACCATTTTGAGCTATGAAAAGAAAATATTTTCTTTGGCTAATTTCTTCCATTATACCCATCCTTGCATATTTATTTCATTTCTGATTGATTTATTTGTTACTTCATGTGTACTCTTCTCTACCTGAGGCTTCAAATATTCCTCCTCACCTTCAGGGTCTCTTTAGCCATAATCAGTTTTGATATTCCCAGGCTAATCCACACAATTTTATTCCATTTACTCCTCTCGCATAACTGTTTGGTAATGCAGACACCAGGTTTCTCTTCACCCTTCCTCCTTTACCATCCAGCCCTAATGATGCAAATGGCCTTAGCTGTCTGTCACCTCCCCTGAAATTACTGCTATAACACTATAGTGTACTTCAATGTTCACGATATTAGTTTAAATAACTCCAAATGAGTATAAAAAACTTAAATCCCAAGGGAGGAGGGGCAAACTCGGCAAGATGCTCTCCTCCACATGATTAGGCTCCCAAGGTTCCTATTAATGGTTCATCATACTATACTCCCTTCTTTTCAGTAGGGGAGAGAAGAGCATCAAATAGGATGGCATGTCTAGGTTGTTCCACTAACCATTAGAGACTATATTTTACCTATTCCCTGATCTCATCCAGGAAAGATTGATCAAACACCTCTGCCTTGGGGGCTTCTAAAAGTCATTCCACAAACTGCAAAATACATTATGAAGAAGCATACTCTTGTTTGTCCTAATGGGATGAGTAAGCAGTAGTGTGTCCACTACAGTGAATGCAACCATTCCCTACAAGGCTACCATGGATGTTCCATATCCATGGTATTAGATGAGAACCATGACTCGTCCCGTGTATTCATGAAGTTCTTTCCCACCCATCCAATGATTCAGCCAGCAAAGAAATGAAACTTCTTTTGGCCTCCCTATTACTATAGGGACCACCCTTCAGTCTCTCACAGCAATGAACCAAGGAAATGAATTTTACATATCATTTCAAGTTACTTTAAAAAACAGCAACCACCATGAATTTCAACATCATCATCCTTGGTGATCCAAAAACAGTCTGGAGTATTTTATGCTAAAATTCAATGAATAAACCAATGATTTAGCAAAGAATGATTGTTTCAACAAGAGAGAGCCATGGTTTATAAAGTGCTTGATTACCTTACAAAAGCGAAAGAAGAAATGGACTTTTAGCAAAAGCTGATGAGCTTCTTATATGCACACACAATGGGGAACAAGCATATCTCCAGCAATTTTTGTCCCATTATTTTATGAATTTCATTCTATCATTTTCCTTTTCAAGTGCCAAAGTCCTGGATTCATCTCAAGATGTAAAATGAAAATTCTACAGACAACATCGGTGACATATGTTAGATACTATCAATGACAACTTAAAACTGGCATAATTAGGTAACGTACTCAGGGTAGAAAAAATCAAATTGGTAATCAAAACTCTAAAATTAGTTCAAGAAACTGTGGGAGATACCGCGACAGAAACAGTCATCTGCTAAATGTGCATAACAATGCAACAATTTCATAATGTAAAAATCTTTGAGTCTACCATCCATCATGCGATCATACATTTTATAAAACAATCCTCATGGGCAAATGCTATTATAATGATTTATGTAACATAGCAGCCCTGATGTATGGCTTAGGAAACAATACTCTTGTCAATGCTTTAGTCACTTTTGATCATAAATAAATTACTAGTTCACACTTATTTCTGCTTACCTAGTCTTGTAGATGTGTGGCTAAACTGCTCTAAATATTTAGTCAGCATTTCCATACAGGTTGCATTAGTGTTTTCCAGTAGTGTGAATTCATATCTTCCTCAAATAGAATAATATTTAAGGCCTTGCTCCAATCATCAATATTGGTTTTTTCTTTCGGTAATGGTACACAATTCTTCAGCACTGTGGAACTCAAATCATTCCAAAAGTATCCATCTTGGGAAAACCTAAATTCGAAATGAGCTCCTTCTCAATGCTGATATTGCTGCACTGTTAGGCTCACCTCTTTTCATTTAAAAGGAATATATTTTCAGAATTTTTTGTCTAATACGACAATACTTATAGACTCTTATTATGTGTGAATTTATTGTCACTACTGCTGATGATGAGCCTCATTTAAATCATCCAAGAAACATGAAAGAAGAGAATGACAAGTGGGTCATATAATGAAAAATCTGTAGCACTTATGCACAAGGAGTGTAAGGAGACATGAGATACAGGTTAATTAATTCCTACCTTGGCAATAGTTACAACAAAATGCCTGACCTTTGTTAAATATCTTATAGCTTATTTAATTTTGACAGAGGGCAATGTAACAGCTATAATATTGCACTTAGTCATGTTTTATACATGAAAATAGTACACTTACATGACATGTTTTTTAATCCAGAGTGAAATTGGAAATTCAGAAAGAATAAATCATTTGGTTAGAAATGGATTCCCCCAGGTATCTTCCACTTGCTTGTCAAGCGTACAAACTCCACCAAGGTTTGATTTCATGGTGAATTCATATGCAATGGTTTTTTCCCATGATGAATTTTCATACAGTCACATTTCAGATTTTGCAAGACTTCTAGAAGATGACTGGATGAGAAAGAACTTATTATCTTTTAGTGTTTTTATAGGGAAATAACTTAAACATGAAATTAATGTAAAATGAGCCTAGATTCTCATATTTACCTTTAATTCCTCACAATGAAAATTAAACTACCATGAAATTGATTAAAACCATAAACACAGTAATCAACCAAAGTTTGGTAGGTGATGGTAGAGTTCACCCAGTACTAAGCTCAACGGTGTGTGAAATTGAAGCATCAAGGTAGGGGGGTCAGTTCCTTTCCCTGTCCCGATATGGTTTCCCAGGAAGATCTGGTTCCCAAAAAAACCACACAGTTTGGGTGGAACTGCAGGTGCCCAGAGAGGCTTGCCCGGTCCCTCCAGGCAGTAAGTAGTCCAATGCTCTACCCCTGGACTACCACAACCCATGAATATTAATTAGATTACAAAATTAATTGTTGCTGAAAGTAAAGAATTCTATTGATGAGATGAATTATATGTGTAGTTAATTCAGTATTATTAATATTAAAAAAACAAATAATGGCAATTTGGTGATACCTTTGAAGATTAATTTATATATTGGAATTGAAACAAGTATCTAATGCTTATGTGAATGTCCTTATGCAGCAGAAGTTAAGGACTTCCATTCTTATTAGAAACAATATATGTATCACAAAATTCCACACCACTTTTCTCTGGACTAAATCTTCTTGCCCTTTGCATGAATGGCCATATGACAGTAGTCTTCCATGAGATAGCCTACCTGGATAGAGAACCACATCAATTGTTGTCTCATCATAACCGTCTCCCTATTCATCTCTAAAAATGAAGAAGATCAAGTATTGTTAAATCAGAGGTTAAAATGGCTCACACGATGAACTAAATTACTTTAATGAACCCTAAGGGATCATTAAAGTAATTCATTAAAAATTCAAATTCATTAATCTGATCACTGCCATGGATTTGCCCACGAGTGTACACAAAATGTTTTACAAATCATCATAGCATCTCAAGAGTGAAGACTGGAAAATAAAAATAAGAGGGGACCTGTAAAACTAAATAACAATAAATACTTAACATTTTACATAAATTTATTCATATCTGGATCTCTTCTAGCATAAATGTTTCTTGTTTACTTTTGCAGGTACAATACAATATTTTGTAGCAAGTAACATTTTGTCAAATTAAATCACTGGAGGACATTATGTCATCATACATCCTCACCAATATTTCACAATAATAAGCTGAAAATCTTGCCTTTGTGGTAAAAACATATACTAATTATTCATCTGTAACTAAATCTGGACAGCTATAAGAAAAGAGATATGTGAATTAATTTGAATTGAAGTTCAAGAAGCTAATTCAATGCTGAATGGATCATTTCCAAGCTATTAATAAAAAGCAACATATGTGCTCTCCATCTCATTAAATTACATATACCACCTTAACTGCATCACAATTGCCTTCTCATTCCATAACACTCATGTAAAAATCACTGTCATAGTCGCTTTAAATGGGGTTTCACATCATCTGCATTGGAAGCATAATCCAACAAATAATCATTAATTGTCCTCTTATGAAATGCTAACCCTTATTGCATTCAAAAGTATAAAAAATTGTCATTCCCACTTTTGCAAAAGGAAGTCAAACAACTTTCATGATTCACAGATCATATTTTAAAAAAGAATATCAGAATGACAAACAGGGTATGAGACAAACTTAACTATTTGAAATGGTTCACAGTCGCTTCATATCAGTACACTGTACACATTACTACGGCTTTTCAATATTTATTTACATTTGTGTACACTGTTTGTGAGATGTAAAAGAACATACCTCTGTCTTGCCCTCTAGCATTTCACTCCACCAGATCTTAAAGCGTTATTTTTTTTAGACAGTTAAGAGTAGTAGACTTTGACATAATGAAATACATTATATAAGTGTGAAAGATAAATCAATCACACACAGATATTGGCATATATCTATTCTTCAACATAACCTATGTACACAATACATATACATAAAAAAATTTCAAACGTTCATTGTTTAGCATCCAATATTTGTTATAAATTTGCTCTTTACATCACTATTAGGCAAAAATCACAATTTCAGATTATCTGCATCATTCTAACTTTGACCTAAAAAAACAAAAACCTGAGATAATACTCACTGTGCATGTGGGAGTGGGCTATGGGCAGATGAGCCATTTGCCCATAACAATGCTAAGGCAAAATCAGCAATTAGGCACTAGATTGTAACTACCTAAGTCACTGAGAGATAAGAACCACATCGTGCACCATACAGTGAGGGGAGAGCAATCCAAATTCATTACAAGTCAGTTAAAAAATTACATGAACTCCAAAACAATTGAAGGTGATGGTCAAGTTGGTGGTTATTTTTCTAAGGACAAACCTAGACAAAGAAATGCTAAGTTGCCAGGAGGAAGCTGTGACCATCCTTTCTGACTGACTTTCCAGATTCATATTCAATTAACTTCAGTCCATACCCAATTCACACTTTCTTCCAGTGCACTTCCACACAGCCGAAGTGTCACACAAGACAAGTTGTGATCATTATGAAATCACCCAGAAACAAGAGGACTTTTTGGTAACTTTGATTTTTTTCCATCTCAACTTGGATGATGAAACCCAGAGACTGAAAGTAAGGAGAAATTCAAAGGAAACCATAATCAAAATCTCTCCCTTCTCTTTTTCTTCCCCCTTCTCACTTTATCTCTCTCGACTGCACACAAACACGCATATGCATCCACCCGTACTCATGCACACACACACACACACAACAGACATGCTACACACCTCTCTCCCCTATATTCTCGAGAGGCAATTCCCTCCACTGGCACTCCTCTGTCTCCACGTCAGGAGGCAAGAGTGGGCAGAAAATAAAAGAGATGGTGGAAGAAGAGCCCAGACCGATGCTTTCACATGGTGAGGCGACGACATTTGAATGTCCACAATGCAATGACCTTCCCAAGGGGTTTGGGGAACCATTGCTCACCCTCCCTCTCCCTCTTTCACATAACCTTTCTCTCTCATCACTTTACCTTTCCCTATCCTCTGTCCATCTGTTCATTCCCCACCTGAAACGGTCACCTCCCGCCAGCCCGGACTCTCAGAGGAGGCTCCCACCCCCCTTGAGGGCACCGATGCTGATGGTTGTACCTCCTCCTCTTCGTCATCCTCTGCCAACACTACATGCTCCACCCTCGAAAGCAACCTCATGTCCTCTTCAGCCTCCTCTCCATCCTCATCAGACTCCGTACCCTTTCCGGAGTCCCCTCGACAATCACCTCCCGCCTCATCCCCATTGCATTTCACTGCATTTGCAGCAGTGACACTGGACTTTTCTTTCTCTCC
The DNA here is from genome assembly GCA_037158775.1 of Hetaerina titia. Taxonomy (NCBI): domain Eukaryota; kingdom Metazoa; phylum Arthropoda; class Insecta; order Odonata; family Calopterygidae; genus Hetaerina; species Hetaerina titia. The sequence goes on along the minus strand of CM073776.1, from coordinate 44,695,787 downwards.
TCTTCTCACCTCTTCCTCCTCTTCTTCCTCCCTCCCCTCCTCCTCTGGGATAACGCTTGCCTCAGATGAGAGGTGAGAAGAGAGGGGGGATGAAGAATGGAGGTGGGTGCCTATGGATATGCCACTGGAGGCCTCATCCTCTGCAGCTGAAATAATTGGCACAATTAGGACAGAGTGAGTGAATGACGGCGATTTTTACATTTTTCAATTTATGCAATGAACTTCAACAATTAATGTCCATCTCATCATTTTCCCCTCATTTACCAATATTCCAATAAGTCCATTGATTGATATTACCCATATTGATAACATGAATTGCCTTGAATGAAATAATATTGAAACCCTATTTTGGTGAAGCAAAAATAAATGGGAAATTGACAAGTAATGAGTTAAATACAGGACAAAAGGTACTCTCCTCCCTCTTTTCTTTAATTCAAGTTTTCAAAACATTTTTAAGTTCTACACACTGCAAACTCCCTTCATGTCCCTAAACTGGGAAGTTCATTCACTATATGTTGCACAAAAGCAAATAAGTATTTATTAGCAGTTGGAATACTTATGAGATTGAAGACATTCTTGGAACATGATATTTCAAAGTAACAAAAATATTGCTTTCAAATCAAGATAAATGTTTGACTTTTTTAATGTAGGTCACAGATCATATTATTGATTTAGAAGTGAGGAATTAAAAAATCACTATTTCAAAAAGAGCTTCCAGTCATTGCATTATGTTGAGAGTTATTCATTTTCTTATTCATCACAAATCTTAAGAAATTACATGCACTACAGTACCTATATTGACATGGGATTTTGACATGAAATAGATTGATGGGAATTTGCTATTACAGTGGAATCAACTACATACCCATGTAGTTGAATACATACTACAGTATACTTTGACATAAAGGCAAATAGAATTTCATTAGAGCTTCATTAAATTTAAGAACATATAAATATGCATTGATTTTAATTTTCAAGAATGAATCACTTACCACTAGGCCTTAGTACAAGGTACATGAGCAAATCTGACAGTGAAATCATACCAATGACTTTCTCATCATCATCTACAATGACCAACCTATGAACCTGCAAAGAAAATAAAAACTTTTGAAGAAAATGATTTCTTATATTAATAATTTTGAGAACTAATTGATTTAAGAATTTGTTATATATTATGATAGGTGAAGATCCTATAAATATAAAATGTATTTTTTCCATTTATTTTTAAAATAACTAATTCCATTTTTTTTAATATCAATCATATAAGAAAATATACATTATAAAAATGTAATGTCATCAGATAAACACTTATTTTTGCCATACCCAACAAAGAAAAAGTTTCATTTCAGAAAACAAAATTTTCATATCTGCAATCTGCATTTGAGAAAGGGAATAAAAATCTGTAATTAATTGATTGCAGATTTTTGTTCTCTTTTTCATTTTTTTTCCAATTAATGTATTTCTTGTTACTGGACATTCAACAATCAGGTTCACATCTGGCATGACAGCTGTGCACAAAAGCAATTACAGCAATGAGCTAAATGGAATCCCTCAGCATTGGCACTCTTAGTGTAAAATTTTTACAATACTTACCTCTGCACGAACAATTCTTTCCATTACAGTAAAGAGTGTTTCATCCAAACGGCACTTCTGAACACCTTCAAACCATTCATTGCGATGCTCATTGGCCTTTTTCAGAGAAACGTCAAGGTTATTGTAAGTCTTCTCTGCAGCTAAATTCTGTAATAGAAAGAGTAGCATTAATATTTCATGAACTAGACACCATTGATATTATAACTAAAAATAATGGATGTTTTAGTGTAACATAACTTAGGAAAAAATCAATACAGTTATCATTGGTATTCTACCAGTTAAAGTACAGTTTACATGGGTACATTTATATGACTGTACAACAATAAATGTCTCTCCTAGCAAAAACCATAATCTAACTTTCGACAATACCTTCAACTGCGCACAACCTTCCTTTAGTCCTTCAATTGCGCATACTTCTTTACTACCTTCATTCTATCCAAAATGCCTATCCCAATTCTTCTCTTCCTTGCTTTCCTAATGTTCTCCCCTTTATCAAAGTCTTCAACATCCCATTCCCAAACAAAATGCTCTGAATCCATCTTTCCTGCCTCTTTTGGATTTATCCCAGCAATCCTATCTCCTCCCTCACCATACCTAGAACTTCCTCATTTGATTTCATTTCTGTCCATTTCTCCTTTTGCATTCTTCTCCATACCCACATTTTAAAGCCCCCAATCTACACCTATAAAAGTTGATTCAATGACAATGTTTCTGTGCTGTGCAAAACCACACTTCTTAACAAAGTTTTGACAAGCCATTTCTTAACCTACTTACCCAGTGTCCCTACCATCAATTACCTCCTCCTTGTGAAAGATTTGTTATCTAATGCAAGGTGTCTTCTTGTGTCTCACTATTTTCCCCATTTTGGTCCAAAAGACTTGATGATGATATGTAAACTGTTCCACCGACTCTAGTTTATGAGCACCTATTTTAGAATTTAACTTACCTTTCCTCTTTTTCAAAAACTACATAACCTTTGTTTTTCTCCACCGACTTTCATTCCTATTTCCAGTTCTCTCTATTCCTCTTTAACCATTTCCTCCATATATACTCTGAAAAGCATGGGTGATAATGGACACCCCTCTCTTACTCCTCTTTCTAACACTTCTCATCCTGAATATCCATCTATCACTCATGCCTGAGAAGTCCGAGACTTGTATAGGTTGTGGATAAATCTCCTTTCTCTCCAATCTGCTCCTATTTTCTGCAATACATTCATTCGTTTTTTTCTAATTCACTCTATTAGATGCCTTCTTGAAATCTACAAAACAAACAAATATATCCTGATTGCATTCTATATTACCCTCTATTGCTGACCTCATTACTGCTGGAATATCAAGCATTTCTGAACCCAAAGTGATCATCCCAAGTTATTATTTACCCTCTCCTCTATTCTTTCATTCTAAGTACTATTATTGCTGAAGGTAAAATCAAACTTCTTGTTCTTTAGTCCACACAGCCTTTCCCTTTTTTGGTTTAGGAACTAACACTGATTTCACAAAGTCTTCCAGCCAAATTCCTCTCTCATAAATGCTATGAATTAAACTCCATTTAAGTCCATAAAAACTCCTTCTCCCACATTTTCCTAAACTTTTAAGTAGTTCCACAGGAATGATGCCTACCTCCACGGCCTTATTTGATTGCAATTCCCTTAATGCCATTTAAATCTCATCATCAAGTATGTCTGGACCTAAGCTGTCCTTCTACGTCACAACCTCTTTGTATGCCTAAGCTTGCTGGTCTAATGTCATTACCGCATAGTCCCTTTATATATTCTTTCCATCTCCCTTGAATCTTCCCTAATACAATTAATAGTTTTTCTGGCTTAATCTTTGATTTTTTAATGGATCTTCCTTCTTCACTTCTAATTTTATCCTTCCAATGTTCCTTCCACAACATTTCCTTCACCCTGGCACTTTCCTATCTCACTTAATTATTCAACTCTTTATACTTCCTTCTACATAACTCTGTGTTTACATTCTCCTGTTTACTTTTCTCGTCTATCTTTCTATTCATCTTTTCTATAATCCATAATTATCTTGCTCTTTTCCTAGAGCTCTGCTGATGGCTTTTGATATTGTCCCATTCACCTTGTATTGTATTCAGTTCCCTTATCTCACTCATCATTTTCTCTACAGCCTCCAGATAATCCTTCCTTATTGTTCCAGTTAATGTTTCTATCATTTCTTTGACCATCTTCCCCGTTTTATCCTTCTGAATCTGACGTTACACTCCATTAGTACTAAATTATTATCTGAATCCACATCCACTTCCAGGAACCAGGAATTTTGCTGTTTCTAAATCAGTGCCTAATTTATAATATAAGTGACATCTTTCTAAATCCCTAGGTATATTCCATTTATGCCTCTGCATATTGCCCTGTTTAAACAATATCCTTATGATTAAGCCTCCTCCTCTCCCACCGAAGTGTACAGTTTTCTCCCCATGGTCATTTCTTGTGCCAAGACCATACCCCCCTACCTTACTACCTAATCTTCCTTTGCCTACCATCACATTCCAATCCACAATCACTACCATATTTCTATATATATTCACCTAGTAATCAACTACCGACTATGTAATTGCTCCAATGTTTCCTTCCAGAGTTGAAAATAGACTCCCAAACTCATTGCTTATTAGGGAACTCAAGATTTTGTACTGAGTTAGCTCATATATGCAAAGAATACTCGAAAGTACTGAACATTACATCATTTACTCAAATTCTAACAAGTTCATTTATTCAAGAGTTAACACATTCATGAAATAAATAACTACAATATTTCTTTATACTTGACACAACATATACATATTATCATGTACAAAATAGAAAATGAAACAGAAATTGGTACTCACAATGACATCAAACTTGGCATAGATATCCACCAAGCGACCTTGACTATCGATGATTGGCAATGCCGACACTCTTCTCTCGACAAACTTCCTCAGTGCTACTATTATTGGTGTTTCCTCCTTTGCTGTCTCAATATTCTCATATGTTCCTATTCGTAGTTCTCTCAAAGTCTTGTTCATGTAGCTTGGTCTGGGAAGATCATTTATCTTGAAAAGAAAATGATTACTTGGTCATAACAATGCAGATCCCAAAGGAAGTCACAAGTCAAACAATACAATTCATCAAATGTTGTTAAAGGCAAACTTATTGAAATATGTACACTTCCACATAATTCATACGGCTTTCATAAGGTTTTAGCATATACAAATGATTCTCCAAAAGATTCACATCGATTCATCAGATGCTCATCACAACTCTCTTCATATAGTAAGGCACATAAAATTACCATATTAATGATTAAGTTTGTATTCATTTTCAATTCAGAAAATTTTCCACAGCTATCAATCTGAAGGGCAATCAAGATAACTAAGGTATCATTAAATGAAAGAGTAAGGTTTAACTATAGGTAAGGACTGTCAGCCACACTTGCAAGTACGATGCATTTTAAAACTTCATGAAAAGACAGCAAGGTGCCACCAATGTGGTCATCCTGACCACAATGATATTACACTCCAGTTCTTTTTTGTGTTTATAGGTACTTCCCTGCCTACAAATTCGTAAAGTATTTTTTATTTCACTACTTCATCAAAACCTTTTTATTTTCAGATGGAATTTAAAAAGTTTTGCGGAAAGGAAGTAAATGAGTAAAAGAATTAAAACAATATTGAATGTCATAAACTGTTGTGCAAGTAATTAATCATTCAAAATAAATATGATTAAAAAAAAGAATTAGTCCATTTGTAAGGAATTCAAAAATGACAATGTATAGTACATTTGCATATTTCTTGAGCTAGATCCAGGATATTCAACTGAGAATGGTTTAAATTATTTTTCTTTCCATTTTTACATTGAAAAACCAAGAGTGTAGCTTACCCTTGGTGTCTGACAACTTGTGTGTAAGTACAAATGGTATTACAACCCACAGGCCTCACAGAAAGAGTAGTTATGGACAAGAAAATTTTTATATTTTCTCTGTGTCTGCAGACCCCTTGGTACCTTTCATTAAGAAGGTAATACCAAAGCCAAGTTTCTCTCCCGTTCTTCCTTTCCCATTCATCCCTAATGATACAAAGCTGGACAAAGGACCTTAGCTGTCAGTCACCTCTCCTAAAAGTACTACTATTTTGTGCCTAGATAGATAATCTCTGCATACTTACATATAGGAAAAGAAAGCGAAGAATCCTTTTATGAGTAAGGATATACAAGACATTTCCAGTCTCAGGGTCGATCACAGGGAGTCGATGGATTCTGTTGCTGATTAAGGTGCGAATGGCTTCAAAAAGTGAAGCATCAGGATTTATGCTCACCAGTGCCTTACTCTGACCCTTGAGCACATCTAGGGAAAAAAGAGTTTCAAATTAAATTATATTCTTAAATAGTTTAATTTTTATACTAATTGGTATCCTAAAAATTTTCTTGTATAATTAGATAAATTTGAGTTTACAGAAATCCCTAAAATGATTATAAATATTATTTACAGCCAAAAATTATGAAATGAGACATTTACATTGAACGAAATATGCCATTATTTAAGCTTTCCATATCAGCTAGTAATACCCACACTCTTTGAACAAAATCTTTAAATAGCTGCCATTTTATTAAAAAATAATGATATTTTAAAGAATTTTGACTAATATAGAGTTTGTGAAGAATAAGTCTGCCAAAGAATATGTATGCTATAACACTAGCCCATTTAATAAATGGTTCTACAAAAACCCAGAAAAAAAACCAGTGGAACTGAAGAGGGTGCTTTAGAAGAAAATGAACATCCATTATGACAGAATACAGAACTAAGTAAATTTTCACCTTGATCAGGAGACAATTAAAAAAAATGGTCAGCCAATTTTGAAAATACATTGGGAAAATCTACAGAGTTGTTTATTTTATTATCATAAATATGATAAATTTTCCTCTAGTGACGTTATGTATAGTAGGTATCTTATAATACACATCTTAGAGAAAAATATTAAGGAATGTTAATTGTTTCACTATTACTTTTCAAAAAACCTTTATACATTCAAGATAAAAACACACAAAATTTCATTTTGCAGTCATAAAAATTATTTGAAATACTAAAATTGTCCAAAAAACAAAGAAAAATAAGCGTAGATGATAAGTAAACCAGTGGCATTTTTAAAATATACAGTGAGGTCAGATTCAAAAACCAACAACACAAAAAAAAATCAATGAATTCCAAGGGATCATTTATGATAGAAAAATTCTGCATCTATGAATATTCAAAGTGAACTGATGATATGAGTTTTACACAATATGAAAGAAACATACTAAAAAAGCATGGCATTTTATTTTTACTAGGCCAGTAACTAATTTTAAATTTTGAATTGGATGTGCGTGGGAGTTAATTTTCTGTGAAAGGATTTTACCTTCAACAATTAAAGAAATTAGCAAAAATGGAAATTAGCTCACAAAAAAGTTTTCAAGTGAACAATCAAAATTTAAATTACCTCTCCATGTGCCTAATTTATGTTCTTCCAGTTCATCTATATGGACAGATGGAGATTTATAATACATTTGTAATATTTTGATGAAGTCTGTGATGGTCAGCATCCCAACAAATTGCTGATGAACACTGTCCCATAATGGTGCTGCACGAACACCTGAAAATAATTTAAAATATTAAGCTGTTAAAATTTTCAGCACAGATATATTTGAGATATTTTTGAGCCCTTTCCATCCAATTTTAGGAGTTTTAGGAATCAGTGTAAAGCAGTCACTGGATGATAAATGTCATTGATCAGTGATTTATATATTATTTATTATTAGGTAATCTACCGGTTAAGGTAGGTTTTTGGATGGACACAACTATGAAATAAACATTTTGTGACTCCCCACCTAGCAAACTAATCTATATCAGGTCCCTCTTCATCTCGGTGTACTTCTTTCCTCCCTTCATCCCGTCCAACATCCCTATCCTGTTCCTACCCTTACCTCGCTTGCCCAATATTCTCCCCTCTATTACCCTCTTCAACATTCCACTACCGCTCAATATGCCTTTCATCCATTTTTCCTGCCTCCATAGGATTTCTCTCAACAAACCCCTCTCCTCCCCCACCATTTCTAGTATTTCCTCATTTGTTTTCCTTTTGGTCCATTTCACCTTCTCCATTCTTCTCCACACCCACATTTCAAAAGCCTCCAATCTATGTCTATCCTCCTGCTTCAGCGACCACGTTTCTGCGCCGTACATAGCTACGCTCCATATCAGAGTTTTTACAAGTCTTGTCTTAACATCCCTACTCAATGTCCCCGTCATCAACTCCCTCCTCCTTGAGAAAGCCTCCTTGCCTAGTGCAATTCTTCTCCTTACGTCCCTACAACTTTGACCGTATTGGTCCAAAACACTTCCGAGATATGTAAACTGTTCTACCTGCTCTATTTTTTCCCCGCCTATTTTAATATTTAGCTTAGCCTTTTTCTTTCTGGAAAATCGCATAACCTTTGTTTTATTAATATTGATTCTCATCCCATATTTATCGCACTGAACCTCCAATTCACTCAACAATGCTTGCAACCCCTTGGCTGACTGAGAAACTAATGCTTGGTCATCAGCAAACCTAACCGATTTTACGAATTCCCCTCCGACTTTCATTCCTACCTCCAGTTCTTCCCATGCCTCTTTAATCATTTCCTCTACATATACGTTGAACAGTACCGGTGATTTATATACTCTTGTGCTTATTAAAATATTCTATTATGTGAGGTGGGCGGAGTGAGGAATTGTATTGCGAAAGTGAATGATATGTTAACGGTGAGTGATTTTGAACAGCATATGAAATTGAAGAGTGGGGTGATTATAGACGGAGTGGGGCGATGGGTGGTGCATAGTATGTACTCATATGGTGTAAACCGAATCTTTGTGGATGGCAAAAGAGCGGTTGATAAACTAAAATGGACATTGTATATAACAGCATTTTGTCTCATATCTGTTCTTCCTGTGTATGTATGTAAGTGCATTGTAATAGTGACCAGTAATCAGACTGGTCCATTGCCACCAGGATAAATGCCTAATTGCAATGTGGTTTATATAATAATAATAATATATACTAATGCTGCAGCATGAAGAGAACCACAGAGGTGGTGTCAGTGTAATTTTGATTAGAAAAAATTTGAAAGCAATATTTTTTAGTCACAGACTGCAAGGCATGAAGCTATCTTTCCTTCAATAGGATTACAACGTAACAGACATATAAAAGACGAACATAAGAGAGGTGGGGAAGGTAAAATCAAGCAGATCACAAGCGCAAATATCTTTCCTTTTGATGGCACAGATTCTGAGGATGATAGCCATACCATCAAAACATCAACTATACGTATATGTGAGTGCCTTTTCTCTGGGTTTCTGTGTTTAGATAAATGTTTTAATCAAAGATTTTATAGATTTGTAACATCCGTAAAGAGCATTTGTTTTCAAAAATATTTTGCTTGCCTAATGTTCTTCCTTCCATCAAAGTCTTCAGCATTCCATAGCCAATCAAAAAGCTTTGCATCCATCTATTCCATCTCCATTGAATCTCTCTCCTCCCCACAATAACTGATACTTGTTAACTAGTAACCTTTGCCTTTTGACATAAGCCTATCGCACTGATTTTCAAATGCACTCACCAGTGATTGTAACACCTTGGTTGACTGGCTAACTAAGCTTGATCATCTGCAAATCTATTGATTTTATAGCTTCCTCACCTACTTTCACATCTACTTCTGGCCTTTCCCATGTCTTCTTTGCCATTAACTCTGTAAAT